>JAUJYV010000029.1:0-186938 GCA_033995625.1 Ophyiulus pilosus | reverse complement strand
CGAGAAACAGCGCTGACGGCCCGGAATGTCAAGGACTACCCTATGCGAAGCATGGCATTCCAATGACATTCCGGGCCGTCAGCGCTGTTTTTCGTTATCGTTATCGTTTCGCTACCGTTGGCTGGCTCAAACTCTCTATTAAAAATTCCGCCGTAACTTATGTATATTTTGAATTCTTGACAGGTATGCGTACTATTATAGTGAGAGCAGAAGAACACTATTTAAAGCCTATGGAATAAGGTTTGAAATAGTAGTTCTTGGACGAGGTGGAAAATTCAGCTTTGTGCCATTCTTGTTAAACATTGGATCAGGACTTGCTCTCCTTGGCGCAGTAATAATAATTGTAGTATTCATTATAAAAATAGTTTAGTATTAAGTACTAATAATATGTGAAATTCAAAACATTTTTTTTATCTTTCAGTCAACAATCATATGTGATGTCATCGTCCTACACATAACCAAGAAAAAGAAATATTATAAAGAAAAGAAATATACAGAAGTTTAATAAAGGCGTTGACAACATTTTAAACATTTTGAATGGGTGTAACTTTATCCCATACACAAACATAGTTTGACAAAAGAAACTCATAAATGATTTTGTTTCCGTTATATGTTGGAGAAGTAAACTACCAAATCTTGGAAAGTTTATAAGAATAAATAGAACAATGAAAATTAAAACCATAAATGGAATATTTTGATGAATAAGGCAAACGCCTTTAATTCATTCTAATATATCTAATTAAATTTGAAATAATTTCATTTTTTAGAAAATTTAAAATGAAAAATGTATTGAGACGTAACAACGAAATTCAACAAAAATTTAAAACGCCCCTAAGGCAAAATATTTTGAGCGATATACAATATTATTGTCGTTTTTTTCCACGGCGACATGTCCGTGTTTTCGATTTCCGAGGTGACAGCTCGTCCAACGACGTATACGTTATGCACTGATGACAAAAAACGCTTAAGTCAAATACAGAGCTTGTCGGCTAAAACAAATAAGGAAAGTGTCTGATCACAAACCTGGTCATCTAGAAAATTTTGCAGTTCTTGGATGGTAGGTTTCAACCCAGCAGTTTTCATATCAGAGTAAAGACGTTTGAAATCAATAGGCTGAAAGTAAAGTTTTCAGAAGGCGAATTATAAAGGAAGCAAGGGCAAATTAACTAAAACAAATTGTTGCAGTACTTTATAATTAATCTATGAAGTTGTTACTCAGCCAGGAATTGGAAAACTCAATGAACTCATCACTGTTTAATGAAACAGTAACATCACGGTTAAAGGTATTTACATCAGGTAGCTAAGTAATAGCATCCATCGATTATTCATAAAGTACAACTTATTTGATGTAAAATTCTAACTTGATAATTGACAATCCTTGTTCGTAGTTCTGCGTTTACAAATAAAAAGGCTTTCAATTCTTCATTTGAACATGATGACAACGCTTGCTTATTGCCATCTGGTGTCCTTTTTCCAGGGCTGGTATTCTTTACACTTTAATTTTTAATAAACAATGGCCTATGATCAGTGCTTGTTAATCCCAATTCTTTCAACTAACTTCCACCCAAGTTTTTCAAAAATCAATCCTTTCTATTCAGACCGTTTTTATTTAAAGATTTTCATAAATTTCAGACCAATAAAATAAACAAATGCGACTATCTGAAAAATAAATTCTTGTTCTATTAGAACTATCAAATTAGATATTCAACTAAAAAATTGGAGAAAAAAAACGTAGCTTAAGACACTAAACTAATAAATTGAAAAAATCTGAAAACAGTATTCATAAAAGTGGATTTCCACATGATCTCTTCACATTCAATCTCTAGACATTGATCATAATTTCTTCATAATTAAAATGCCATCTACCTTGATTGACTTTTGCATTGCTGGGATTCTATAGCATCTTCAGTCGTCACAGCTTTCTTCTTGCTTTTAGTGGACAACTTTGTTTTCTTTCTACTAGTAACTTCATCTTTGGAAATGCAATTGTAAGAATCGTCGAGACTAACACCTTTATCAGGGACTGGCATGGAACTTTCCAGCTTCGCCTCTAACGAGGGATTTTCATTGCTTGCGTGTACCGTGCTTTCTGTGAATAATAAGAAAGAACTGCTATATGTCCAATTAAAGAAACAATGCCGGAAGTTATTTGGCGTTTGATGATCTTTGCAAAAATATGCTTACCTGGATGTGTTTCCATGTAAACGTGTTTCAAAACCATAACACCCTTCTTCTTGGGCAATGCTCGCACTCCAATTTTCTTAAGTTCTTTCTGTAAAGAAACAAAGACACAAGTTTGAACCACATTTAATTTTATATTAACTTGCGCACGATGACTTTATTTATTTGTAAAACGACAACATTCGATATAGTCGGGTAAAGGAAAGAGAAAATAGAAGAATAAAGGGGATGAAGGAGCACGGTCGTGGCAGATTTTTGAAGGAACTATCCTGGCATTTGCCTGGAAATAAACTATGGAGTACCGCAAAGTCGACCTGGTCGGGATTTGAACCGATAGCCAGGCGGAAGTGTCACCTCTCAGCCCGGTTACTAAAGCGGTTAATTATTCGATAAGGTTAGTAGTTAAAGACTTACTTTTATCAATGGCGTTTCCATAATACTATAATGTGGCATTGGAGTAACGCATACCTCTTTTGGCATTTTTTTGCCACCTTTCGTCTTTTTCGTCGCAGGCACTTTCTTAAGCGGTGTTGAGGACCGCAATACACCTACCGGTGCACATTTAGTAACATAGTTCTCCTCCAATTGTACGCTTTCGTGTGCTACCGGATAGGTGTTCATATTTGGCGAATCGCTTCCAGACTGATAGATCTCTCCATTATTGAACTGTTCATTCTTCTCGCCATGCCAAATACTGTCTTGCGATTGAAAACTGGGCATATCTCCCAACGATTCACTACACTTATTATGGGTATCAGGAAGCTCTGTGCCGATTCTTGAATTAATGTCGGTTGATGCCGAAGAATATATTGGAGAAGTTTGCAATTGAGCTCTCATCCTTGGTGTTAATAAACGATTGTTATCATCATCATTAAAATCTTGTTGATGATCCTTCAGATTGGACATTGAGCCTTCAACTAAATGTATATTATCATCACTGTAGTAACCTTCAGGAAAATCATTCCAAGTATTATTATGCTCAATGCTGTGTTCCATAGACTTCAAGCTACTTGGGCTGGATGAAAGTTTCAAAGATTGTTCCAGGCAAGGACTTCCATCTAGAAAATTAACAGAATTAATATTTGACATAGTTTCAATTCCAGCAAACAGCAATATAGACAAATAATGCAAAACATATTAAGATTTGTTATGGGTAGCCAAAAGTTAAAAAATGGAAAATGTCGTTACTAGCCTTGCATTTCAATTTCAGGATCGGACAACGAATCGTTGGAAAGTTGCAAAATCTGTGCATCTAGGTTCCGCAGAGTCTCCGCCTTTCGACTAGTTGTAGGGGTTTGACTATTATTAATTTGCCCTAATTTCTGCCTCATCCTTTTGGAAGATGAACTGGATGTGAGGCTAGTCAAAGACAGCTTCCGCTTGCCCGATGAATGCAGGTGTCCCGAAACGTCTTTATCTTTCAAGTTGGACACATTGCGTAGGGACTCCAAAATCAAAGATTCCAGTGAAGATTTTGATCCTTCATCCGACTGAAATCCGTTTTTATACCTTTCATTCTCACTATTGAAATTAAATTCTTCCCAGGATTCTTCAAGATCATAAATGTTGTCCATTGATCCGTTTTTTGCCAGACTACACACATCTTGCGAATTAATTTCCGGAATGTCAGCCACAACACATGATGCACTGATTTTTGAGGAAAACATTTTCTCAGATTTGAAATCCTCTAGCAAATGTTTTGGTCCTAGACAGTGCGACGATTGCAGACAAACCAGTTCCTCGGCTAATACAGGTGATACACTAAACGTCTTTGTATTTTTGCTAGACAACGTTATCTTGTTTTCTATTGGAGTCGATGTAGCAGTTTTTGGAGTGAAAGTGCAATTAGTTGCAAAAGGTATTTCAAGTGGCTTGTCAATTGAAAAGCCCTTTGCATTTCTATGCTCCCCAGTTTGCAATCGCACTCCAACAGCTGCTGAAATACTCTTCCGTTCCTGGTCATTGACTGAAGAGAAGAGATCAGGTGACATCATCGAGGAACCGTTGTGCGATAATTTTCTTAAAGGAGTTCTTGCACTTTTAGAACTTGTATCAAAGCAGCCACTGTGTTTCACCAGTCTATTTGGAAGAACCGCATCACCATTAATCAATTCTTCACAATGTAAACTTTCATTAACAATGTTTTGTCCATTTCCTTCTGCAAATTCACGCGTAGCTGGTCTCAAGTTGACATTTTTACTAGCTAGTACAGGGGAACTCCTGCAAGAGAGTTGTTTGTTGGACTTTAAGATGGGAGATGAACTGAAGTAATCGTTTGACTCGGGAGAACTCGGCCTGATCCCGCCAGTTAACTTTGCACACAGAGGTTCATCAAACTGGTAATGATCTTCTTCCGAGCTATCTGAGCTTTCGGCATCAGAAAGCAAATTCAACAGCTGTCGAAGTTCATATCTGAAAAAATTTAATTAAATAAGAACTTCTTTGGGTTACCTATTAATCAAATTAGACAGCATTGACCAAATATATCGATTTGGTTGTTCATGAACATTTAAGCAAATCGTCACATAAACCTGCCATATGAGAGATGCAGGAATTTAATATTCAAAATTAAAACTGTTTTCAGAACTATGTTCCATTTACCTTATTGCTAACTTTCGCATTTCTTTATTGTTCGAACTAGTGAAAACTCCACCGTAGATAAATTGCAAGAAAGATATTGCCCCATCGCGTGATATGTCTGGCCACAATAATATCGGATCAGCATTTCTAACAAGTTCCTAAAAGAAAAAGAAGAATGTTGTAATTTATTTGTTAAAAGTGTTAAAATTATCAAAATCATTTGAAAATTAAGTTGAATTGCTTTTTGGCAGTGAATTTACCTGGTATGCTGCTGGGCAGCTGGTATAAAGAATAAATTTGTGGCATGGAATGACCTCGTCATTCTTAATGATAATTTCAACGTCACTTAGGGCATCATTGTTAACCATGCTTAGTAACTGTTTGACTACCTGTGAGTTTAATCCCGAGTGCATCCTTTCATTCTATACATAAATATAAAAAAGAAGACATTTAACATATTTGCATAATAGTGAATGCAATGGTAAAAAGATATGAAAAATTGGATGGATGTTATTTAAATTAAGGCAGAATATTATAAACAATACATTATTTTGTATACCTTTTGAACTTGCGTAAAAAATCCATCGCCATAAGTATTATCTAACAAAAATCCGTCAAGACCAGCTTCCATTGTCATGTCCTTTGCAATGATAGAAGTATTTGCATTAAGAGCATCTAGCGCTGCTAAAGTCGATGGCAAACATTCAATTTCCTCTTTCTTTCTGCTTTTTTGAGAATTAACAGAATGTGGCTGCTTTTCAATTTTTTGAATTAACTCTTCCTTAGGCGGAAACCATTGTTCAAGAGTTTTCACATAAAAATTATTTGTATTAGAGCGAAATTCCTTTGACAACGTTGCCGCTTCCCAAAGACGACAACACCCAGCTGATGGCCAGGGTATTGTACAATGCGGTCGAACTTTTTTCCAATTAAGAATAAAAGGACAATTTTCCTCATCAGAATCTGAAGCCTGTGGGGAAAACAATCAAGTTCTCAATGTTTAAACACGAGAAACATCAAGCATAGTGAAAACAATACACTACCTGCTCAGAAAGAATTTTCACAACCTTCTCAGCATGGATCATTTTTGTTTCTTCTTTTGATCTCACGAGCCAAAATGGAATTATCCTTTGCCTAAAGATTTCAAAGATACAAAATTGTCTATTGCAGTAAAGTATTTTGAAAAATCGAGGATTTGAAGGTTTATCTCATGTTTAGGGGAACAGTAATAAAATGTAAAAAAAGCAATCCATATTTTGCCAGTGACTGCAATCTATGCAAAAATTAACAAATCTTAAATTCAGATAACTGCATCCCATAAACATTTCCCTATTTGGTAGGACACTTACTGTTTTTTTCTGTTTTTTCTTCCAGGTGGAGCTTGCAACTTCTCATCAATAGCAGAACCAAATTTCAGAGCAGTTATCAATTTATTATCGTCATTTTCGGATTCCCCAGTTAATGCTTCAAGAAAAAATCGTTCCTGGTCCTCTTCCTTGACCTGATTTTGCTGCAATGACAATGACATTGCCAGTGCCATCTGCAAGTCAGCCTGCAGCTCTCTAAAATTAAAATGGTAGTTAAGATTTGAAAGAAAATTATAAATTAAAGGAAAACGTTTATTCAGTAACGAACGTTTCTGGTTCAAGCCGTCTTTTAATAGCTGCATTCCTTCTTGGTTCTCGTGCAGGTTTTGACGGTGCAATGGGCAATCCAGCTAATCTTCTTTCTTCAGCCTGCCTTTTTTGTAATTGAACAGCTTCTTGCATCTTAGCGATTGAAATGCCTCTTTTTTTAGCGCAACCTTTCAAGTGACGAACTTTCGCCTTAAAATAAACAAAAATTGTGCACAGATTCCCTCGTTATTATTTCAAATAATAGAATACAAAATAATCTTTTAACATGATACTTATTGAAAGCAATAAATTATTCAGAAACCCAAGAGATGCACTCCTTCTTAAAGAGTGCCCCCAGTACTTTGTGATGTCCTAAAGAAAAATTAAGACCAGAGAACAAAAGAGTGGCAACATATGCTAACGAAAATCTGGGGCAAGTTCAGTATTTTAATTTGTAAATTTGTATCACAAAAATATTAGAAGACAAGCTTAACCAGCGCTATTCACGAGGTAAGCTACAAGACTATAGTATATAATATGCAAGAAGGACTCAACCCACTTAGTAGTTTGGTTTGGGGCAAGTTTGTCGCAATGGTTTGTGTGAAGAATGAAAATATGAAGAAGCACGGTCTTGGCCGATTTTTCAAGGAACTACCCAGACATTTTGCCTGGAAACAACTGAAAATCTGTGAAATGAACAGTAAGACCAGTCTCCCGAAAAGGCCCACTTAACTCCATATACAAGAACATAAGAGTACAAATACAAATCGGAAAATGCAAAGTTCTGGTAGATTCTTTAGAGAACCTATCTCTGAAATTACCAAGAAACAATTATGGAAAATCTCTAAACACCAGTCATGGCAGCAGACTCCAATTTCAAATCCTGGTCTCCGAATTGCCAGGCATGCAATTTTGCATAAGACACTTATTGAAATTTTGAACACACAAAATTTAGCCACTTAAAAATTATTAAATAACCTAATTATACAAAAATTTGAAAAAATTAACATGATTTTTCATTGTGAAAACGTTTCCTCAACAGTGCTATTAATAGAACTTAACTTGCAAATTTTATTATTGAAGGGTCATGAGACACTATTTAGAAGATTTTTTAAAACCAGAAAAACAACAACAAAACACTCAATAAAGGATAACGTTAGCAAAGATTTTAATGGTGGTAGTAAATGTATCACATAATTTTGAGTATAAGAGTAGTCATTAATCTTTTAAGCATATAATCAGCTATAAAAATTGTCAATAACTTTCAATATAAAATGAAAACAAGTATTTGCCATGGGTAAAAACATTATTAATAATGTAAGTTGATGATGTTATACTCTAGTGCCTGTAAAACAAAAATATATACACATAAACAGTATGTAAGAATACCAAAATACTTACAGCATCCGTCTTACTTCTGCAACCACATAAAGGACACTCTAAGATAACCATTGGTAGCACTGGCACATCACAATTTGTTACTTGTGGCATTTTTTTCTTTCTTGGCTATAAAGAAAACATGCTTTTGTAAACAGTATAGAGTGTGTAAACCCCAAAATACCTGCGTGCGACGGAATTCTAAAACGATGAAAATTGTGCACAAATAACTAATAATGACAGTATTAACATTGAAGTAAATGCATTATGTCATTGTGATAAACCTACACATTTTATTCCTACAATTACATAATTGCAAACTACAATTTTCCTACCAACCTTGTAATTTAACCTTGACATTGAAGTTAATCTTATTTATCAAACAAACAGGGTATAAACTACCTTAAACTGAAAGTCGCTGAAGTTGAAATCATCAGAGTTCTTTCGAGGATGGGTTTTAAGTTCTGGAGGATCGACGGTATTTATTTCACGTTGGAGTTTCTCTTGTGAAGCATTTTTTAAGTGTAACTGTTCTGAACGCTCCATGATATAGCTTAATTCAAATCTCATAAACTATAAAATGAGTTGGAATTATTTGACGAAAATAGGATCGTCATCGTGTGTTTCCTCATATTCCTTCTTTGCTCTTTGAATCCCACCATCTTTGTCATAAAATTCTTGCATGCCATGTGAGAAGAAGTGTTTCTTTTTCATTTGCTCTTCGAATGAATCTTTCCCATAGGTGTTCTCAAAATTTTCATAATGTTGCATCAAATTTTTCATCCCTTGAGTTTTCCTGCAAGAAAATAATGAAATATGTCAAATAATGTATGAAAATAAAATATCACGCATATAAATTGCCCGCAAACTTATCCAATTCGATCGCCTATAAATACAACGACGTACTACAATACAATCAACATGAAAACGTACGATTACGGACCGCAATTAGGATGCTTCAAGAAGCTAAAATGCCAACTACTTGTGTGCAATACATGCTTAATAATGAAACAATGACATTTATAAAAAAAATATAATTGCATTTATAGATGATTGGCTATGATATAACAAGACTCAGCCGATTAATAGACTTTAGCATTTGATGTGGTGGACAATAATGTTTAACGGGCAATGTTGTCAAGTTCTGTTCCATGCTTCTATAAAACTACTACAGCATGCTACTATAAAAACGACTTGGATGTACTTACAGCATAAGATAACTGATGCCGGCACTAGCTAACAATACTATAATAGCAGTATAATGCCTGGATTTACCCGCTGGAGTACCTTTAAACCGAAATGGTAAAGGGCCTTTTGGGCCTTGCGTGGGATCATCCATAGAAAGAAACAAAATGTACGGAGCCCTGGACCCGGAAACGGATATATGCAGACTATTTATTTCGACTTCCGGTCGAGAAACTTTTTCATGACGTAGGCGCAGACGAGCGTTGCGGTCATTTGCATACATTTTTTTCAACAGATTTTTGCTAGACGCACTAATTTTTAAAAAAATAAAAAAATTAACGGCTTCTATACCATATAAAATAAAATGAATTTGTATTTATTTTAAGTTCTAAAAAACGCGAAAATTTGTATTACAAGTTTGCAAATGTAATGCAAATTAATAAAATATTAGGTTTACTAAATAGATTACTTTAGATGATTCTTACTTATTTTCTGTGGAAAAACTAAATCAGCCATTGAATCACCATTCTTAAGACTGCATTTGGCTTTATTTTTCTGCATGAGCATATGCAGAGCATAGCAGCCTAATCGAGTTTATACTGATAATGCTAGATACTTGTTGTTAAAAACTCATTATATTTAAACTACATATTACCAAAACTTTCATTAGTTCCAAGGTTTAACAAAAATTCACTTCAATTAAATGATAGAATGTAAAAGATCACAAACCAGAGCTTTGGTACTCAATTTTTACTTGCTTGCTTTTGGAAATCACATGACTAATACATGCATATTTAAGGAATGACAGAAGTACAGTTATTATTATTGCATTTTTAGTTAAAGAAATCAGAAAACCTGGAGTATATATTGCTCCTCTTCAAATAGTGCTTCAAATATGTCAATACCATTCAATGCACTTTGTCGAACGGTTTTATAATTTTGGATGAACAAATTAAGATTTCTTAATTAACTTCCAGGTGCTTCATTGGCAATAGCAGTCTCTACCAATACTGGAACTGGCTTATATTCTTCAGGCATATCTTCATATGCATCCTCCGTGAAAAATTCTCCTTTTCTATTTTCGAGATACCTGTAGATGAGAAACTACGTTTGTAAAATGTTTAAAATGAACATTTTTAACAAATATGCCAAAGTAAGCATTTTTCATAAAACTTACAACAATAACGTTTAAAGGAAATTACACTGAGAATTTTCTTTATACATGAAATGTTTTCTTACTTTAAGAACAACTCCAGATGCGTCAATAGCATATCTAACTTGCGGTCAGCAATGTTGGTTCGCTTTACCATTTCCGGCAATTTTACTACAATTTAATGGAGGAATATTCAAAGTCAACATATCCAAATCAGCGTGATTTGAATCAATTTAAAGGGGAAGAAATAATATGCTTACCAAAGAGGCGCAGCAAATGCTGAGCTCCATAAATCAACGAAGGAGGTGGCGGAATCTGACTGTAAACTTTTGGAGGAATCATTTTCCATGCCATAGTTGCATCTAAAGAACTTGCAATTTCCACTGGACCGTGACTAGAGTGAAGTGTAGGTGTTGGTGGACCAGATCTAGATGACGACGAACTCAAACTGGAAAAAAAATGCTTTTAATCAGCATAAACTGATTGATAGGGTTTATCAATTATAACACAAGACCAAAGAAAACATGTTACCTAGAAATGTTACCGAGAATCTGTAGTGGTGGAGGTCGTTGCACTCCTTGAGGCACTGTATCAGTCCCATGTGTTGCAGCTGGTAATGAATTTCCCGCAAAATGAGGAGGTGATGAAGCACCACTACGGTTTCTTAACCTAATGTAAAACGGTCACAATTTTTTTCCCGGAGGACATCAAGAGCAGTTCGACACAAACCCACGTGTCGCATTTAATTAAAAAAACGAAATTAGCCGACCACTAACCTAGTCGCTGCAGTAAGTGCACACTGACGGGGTAGATGACCTTTTACTCCTTTGACATGCTTCTCATCGTTGTTATCACCTAATGTTGCTTTATGTTCTTCGTCGGTTTGGGAAACATCAGTTTCTTCTTGCTTCACCTCAGTATCTTGTCGATTAGCTGACGAACGTAGAATCCTCTTAGGACATTCAGATTCTTCAAATTAGAAGATAAAAGAAAAACTGTAAACTGGTAGATGGCTTAACCACAAGTTCATAGCCTCATTTCAATTTTAAAACTTTTGTTTCTCCCAAAAATGTCGTATTTTAAGGATTCTTCAATAATTATCTGGATCTAATATATGTTTTGAGAAGGAGAATGAAACTGCTTTAATGTACAATAATAACCGCATTTTGTAATGGTTACATAAACCTAGCGCACCTGAAGGATCATCTGGGATTTCTCGTTTCGGTGTTTTATTAGAGTTTGACCGGCAAGAGCGAGGTGAAAGGTCACGTGTCGGAGATTTGGATGAGAAGTTAGTCGGATGAGCAGATTCCAATGGAACAGCCGGACTTTTATTGTTGCAATAACTTGCCAGCGGTTTATCTTCTGATATGTCCACATTAACAAAATCTGAAGATGAAACCCTAATTTAAAAAAATGGTGAATTTTCTCAAAAAATATGCTAAGTTTTGACAAGATGAAAATAATTCACTAATAAAAATACAAAAAAATAACATTTAAATATCAAACACTATCTATACTAACTTGATGTCGTTTTCTAAGCAGCGTGGCTTATAGTGTGACATTAGGTACTTGTGTTGTATCTTTTCTTCATCAAATAAAAGTACCAATGGCAAGGTAAAATCAAAATAAATCCTAAGTCCATCCATAACTTCCTTACATAAGTTAATACTACAAAGATGCAGAAGGAAATTGTCAAGCAATAATACAAATAAAGAAATGCTTCATTTAGACTTATTATGATTAGAAAATCTTACTTTCTTTCCGCATTAACTTGACTCTTGGTACCTTTTGGTTTCTCAGGTGTAGCACACAATGTGTTGGCGGCATATGTTTTTATATAAGCTTCTAAGATGTCAATGATGTTTGGTTCTCGTGGTAATTTAACCAACTAAATTGAAGTACAGAGAAAATACAATATTGAATAGCTCTAATTCTAGTTATATCATTGAAGCAATTGAATCACCTTTTGATCAAGTTTAACCAGTGAATAATCAAGCTCCAGCTGTTTCTTAAGAGCGTTTGGAATCTCCAGGTTAATTAATGTAGTTTCTTCCTCTTCTTCCTTAATAAAATAAATTAAAAAACAATCCCAAGCTCAATGTCAAAAATATGTTCACTACATTATTGACAAAAATTAACAAAGTTATGAGCAAACCGAAGAAATTCGATACGTACATCACTGTCAGATTCAGAACTAGATTCTGAGCTTTGGTTGGTCAAATCATCACTTCCTTTCCAAACGTCAGCTTCAACTTCATTACATTTTTTTCTGTTCAAAACCTCTTTGAAAATTTCTGGCAACCTTCGTTTCTTTTTCTTTACATTGCTGAAATGTCAATAGGTGAAATACATGTAATTGCTTCATCTGAAGATTATGTAAAGCAGTTTAAACCGGTTCTACGATGTATAATACTCACAGATGTATTGCTGCAGCCTCAGTCAACCTTCTTTGTAGTGCACGGTTTTCATCATTGTCTTTTAAAATGAATTCTTCAGGTACAAATCGATCCCAAGAGTTACTCCAGCCATTGAAATGCACTAGGTACTCGACCGATTTACGTTTCTTTGCATCTTTTGTAACACATATCTCCAAAACCTGAAAATGAAGCAAAATTATAATTTAGCTCATTGGATGTTGAATGAATTTTACACGATTTTATAAAAATAAAAAAGACCTGCTCATTGTACTTAAAAATGTATTTCAGGTAGCTAACATAAATGTTGACAACCTTATAAAATCACCTTATGAATCACATGATAATCTGTACTTAATTATTATATAAGAATTACAGTCTAAGCTACATTTTGCATGGTAATATGTCAATGCCATCTGATGCAAATATAACATGATAAGTTTTTCTAATGAAGGTATAATCAATGAAAGTGATTTTCAAGTCTTTTACAATGCAAATTAGAAAAAACGTATTTGGGATTTTGAAGTAAATTCAAAAGTTGTTCTTTAAAGCTAGGGTCCAAGTGATGAATTTGGATCGAAAGTTGACATATTTTAAGGTATAATCTTATGACACCAAATTAGTGTCATATTGTGAGGTTTCAATAACCAGTAGAATTGCTTGTCAAGATGAATTTTGCACGCACGAACAGCTCGATCGATGGTGGCCGGATAGCCAGCAATCAAGCATGTCTGCAGTTACATGATATCATTTAAGAAGTTAATTCCCGTACCTTTGATTCGTAGAGAACCTTAGCTTTTGTTGGATCAGGTTCATAGCATAAAACTTTTTCTCCTTCGCAGAACCTGACTTTTCCTCCACGAGTAGAAACCATATTCCTCTACCTATTCAAATTTCAATGTGTCTACCTTTAAAAAAAATGTGACGCTGATTTAGAAAAGGGCCGCCATCTTGGAGCACTTATTATACAGCGCACCAACTAAAGCCTTGCATATTATGGCGGTTTTTATAAATCGGCGATAACAAAATTTGAAGTGGAAGTTTCATTCATCGAAAACACCTGAAACATGTTCTACATGATTTGTTTCCTATAAAATAAATTAGTATTTCAATCATTCGAATCCACTTAATTTAGGTGTGAATAAATTAAACAACGCAAAAGTGAATATACTCACTGGTTGACCGTGGCAGATGTATAATTAAAAGAAAGCATTTGACCATGTTTGACTAATTATGCCTTTAAAATGTTATTTACCGTTAAATACCGTTAAATGTGTTGTCCCAATATTTTGTAAAATCATCTGTCAGGTTGTTTGTCATTGACCACACATTGACGAAGGGATCGGCGACCAACAGTGGCACAGATGATGGGTGGAAGCCTTGCAATGGAGCTTGTCCCGAAGCAAGGCCAAGGAAAGCCGAAATAAACAATGCTGACAAAACAAGCATTGCATCTAACGATATGCACTGTGGTCACATGTAATCAAAAATACGAATCAATTAGTTGTGTGTCAAAATATTATTCACCATGAAAAATAACTCATTTTGATTTTGATATCAAAGTTATTTTAAAATTTATTTTATAAAAATGTTTACACAGCATGGGACAAACATCAATAAAATAGTGACAAAACTTCTCTACACACTGGAGAAATGCAAATGGTTGTTTACATTATTTGAACAATGTGGAAATTGAATAAAGCATTGATGCAAACCTTCTGGATATGCGCCGTTTCTAGCCTTAGAAATCAGTTGCTCGTGCACGGCTTTCCAAAGATTTCCTCGTGTTACTACATGCAAGTACGTGTGACCTTTTATACTTTCATAATACCATTTGTTTGGACTTTTAGATTTGTATTGTATTTAGATTACTATCAGATATTTAATTTGATAACAGATTAAGGACATTTCCCTTCTGATTAAACCACCATAATTCAAAAGAATTACTCATTTGGAAAATTTCATGCATCATTAGGGAAACTAAGTTCCCCCTTCAGGTATATGACAAATATGTGATAACACAAACAGACCATATAGAGGTCGTCAGTTAGTGATAAAAGTAATTACTCAGATAGCATTTTGTTTAGATCATTAAAATCAAATATGTATATATGTAGTTACAAACACAGGTTAATTGTCATTAGGGGAATAAATAAAATCCCATGCAATTTGCATATTCGTAATTGAAACATAAACGGGTGTTAATAATATTAATTTGACATAGAAATATATCATTAATATTATATAAAAATCTAAAAGCTTTCAATTTTGTTAATTGTCATTGGAATGTTAATTAAATGATGCTCGGTTGGACATTAAATTATAGCCATCATTAAAATGATTATTTTGTGTTAATTTGTTGCTGGAAAATATAGACATTTTTTTATCAACAGGCATACACATTTTAAGTTGCATTCATAATGTAAAACAATTGCATGCATGTTGATTAACAAGCTGGAGCAATTGTAGGGAAAAATTCAAACATATTTCAAGGCCGATCTTAAAAGCTTGAAAAAATTCTAGGTTTTTGTTGCTATTTTATATCAGATTTATTTTATATTAACGGACATTTTCTGATGCTAACCAGAAATTCCAGCCAAAACGTTTGTTTAACACGAATTGTTTTCCTACAAAACTCAAATTGGGTAATGAAATTTCCACCTTCGATCCAAATTACTACCTGGTTTCCCGTTACAATATTACATAATCACTAAACTAATAATTAACACTAATATTCATTCATCAGATTCATAATCTGAATTATTTATTATATTAATTGCATTGCACAATATATTTCTATTAAGTTTGATGACAAATAGAAAACTAACATATCAGTCAAAAACGAAAATGTTATGTAGGAGTTTGCAATCCGTTTATAAAAAAGAATTGGGAATGCGGGTTTCTGAAAAAATCTAGAAATCAAAAATTGTGTGAAGATGTGGAATGAAATTAAATAAACCACGAAAATCTTAGCTTAACTTGACTCATCTTTACAAAAATCACAGGGTCAGCAACACATTGTAGTCATCAGCTGTTACATAAACACACACAATGTGACCATTGTTGAAATAAAATAATTAATATTGTGCAAATCTGATAAGATAATCTATAAAATAAATTCATATCGGATGAGTAATTGACTTCAGCTGCGCCAAGCAGGATTAGAACCCATACCCAATTTAAATCATATACCATTATTTGACATGGATTTACAAACATAAATGTAAAATAAAAACAACACATAGTTGCATATTTAGAACCAGCAGCTACACTATGTGCAATGGCACATTATTGAAGAAACTTGGGTTAAAATTTTGCTCGTAGTCTTTGGCATAACGTGCAGTAATAAAGCTCATCGTGATTTAGCATAGCAATAAGACTACAATTATCATTTCATTTCATATTTCATTAAGAGATCAATAACCCCATGCGCCATCACATTAATGTCGGTACTAAGACTTGTGTGCTGGAAATCTCACAAAAGTATCCGTAGTTTCGACGTTATTTTGTGGCATACTTTGTGGCACGGGCTGATCGATATTTTCATATGGCCCTCTATTACCTGCAAACCAAAATTATGCTTCATGTATCTGTTACCCAAATGTGCACATACATAATTAAAAGTGATATTAAAATTGGCTAAATTAATGAATGGGACCAACCGTTCTGAGCACCAGACCCAAAATAGCCACCTATATTTGGAACGCTTAAATTGTTGTATTCTCCTCCACGTTCATTCATGATTCGGTAGAGTAATACACATGAAGGGAGTCTCAGAATCAAATTAATGCACGCAATGCTGTCAGTAAATTAAGAAATGTAGCTGAAAGTCATCATAGAATAGGAGCTAAGGATTTGAAATTATTGAAAGGATACGCCATGGTAAACTTCATGTAAGGTGCTGCAAAAGTGGTTTAACTTGTTAGTTATTTTCCTAAAAAAGTGCTTTTCTCCGATATAAATCATGAATGCTTAAAATGCATACTTACATAGATGATATGATGAAGCCACTGATATCACAATAATATCCATAAGTACACTCATGGCATTTAGCACCATAGACTGAAATCACGAAATATATAGTGTTTAACACAAACTAACTGCTGATTACTCAATAAAAATACGATTTCCTTGTTGCAATTCAAGAACCATATGCTTACCATAAACACAGGCTCTTCTGACTCCCTATTATGAATGGACCAGAGAAGCAAAACAAGGAAAAATGCATTGTAGTAGATGTAAGCATTTGGCAGCCACTCTCCTTGAATTGCCCTGAAATAAAATAGAAGAAATAAAATAAAAGTATTTGGCAAAAAAAAATTTCAATCCAGAAATAAAATAGCAAAACTCACCAAGTTGTTAGGACAAGATGTAAGAAAAACAATGCCTTTATAAAAGGAAAACCAATTTATTAACTTTGACAAAAGTATCGCACAATGTTGATATCCACACAAAAACAAGCACATAATTGATTGTTTGTTCATTTTTAACGTTTGTCTATTTCTGCACACAAAGGATGAGCCTCCATCACCTACAAGGGAATTTTTCTTGCAGCAAGGAAGATAGATCTACACGAGCCCACGGTTTAAACTCCCATCCAAAAAATGACAACCAAAAACGACTGGAGAGCAAATCCCTTATCATAGCATAGATGGGCAACCGTGTAACCATCTCCAACCCCAGCATTGGCGTTTGCATAATTAATTAAAAATGACACCATGGAGGACACAATTGCGGTACAAGTCGTCAAATATTCGTTCAGAGGGCGCTAGTGCCCCAACCTAGCTGCCCATTCCTTCGCTAGTTTGATGTAAAATAAAGGAAGGGCGCACCGAGAAATCTCAAGGTGTTCCACAATAATTGTAAAAACCTCAAAGCTATTAATTCCCAAACGACATGGGCATATAATCCTGTCTCGTGTAAACAAATTTGGGAACTCTTCATCCCAATACTACACAAACATTAAGGTCAACAGATTATTACGATTGATAAACTTTACTTTTTCACTTGAGTGCGATGGCAAACAAGTGAAATTTTAGCTCAATTCTGGATCTGATACGCATTGAACTTTGTCCATATCCTAAACACCATATCTCGCTCTCAAATGCAATGACACTGTATAAAGACTGATAGCCAAACCTTGAAATACCCCTCCACATTAAAAGCATATCATTTTTTTTTTTTTTCAACATCAAATTTAAAATAATTGAGGTTTATTTATTATAATAAGTACCTTTCAGCTAGGTCCCTCACACAAACATTCAAATGTGCCAAATAGTAATATTTCAATTTCAATTGCCCAATATCAGGGGTCTATAGTGAACAAATAACATTCAGGCTCCAACATGTCTATACATAGCCATAGACATTTAATTGGTTCTTAATAATACACACCCGTGCTTCTAAAAGGTATGTAACAAAACCAGCTAGAACACAAAATAACCTTAACACAATATCTAAATTGCACTGACAGCTTAAATATACTCACCTTCAGCTGAAAAGACGGTATGACAGCCATGATAATTTTACCATAACACGCAGAACGATATTAATATGTCATACTTTTTTAAAGACACAAAACACTGCAATGAGCAGGAGTCAGGTGATTTACTCCCACAATAAAAATGTACGGAGACTCGGAAAGGACGCTTGGCACAAACAAGGATTAATGCGCTGATATATAGTAGAGTCTGGGTAAGCTACACAAAGGAGGCAACGTTTCACGGTTATCGATACTAGCAGAATAATCGATTTCGCTCATGTAAAAAGATATCGATATAATAAATGCGTATTGATATTGCGAAAATAATGAAATTTCAATTTCACTAGTAAATATGTGAAATAATCCAAAAAAATCAAAACTACAAATACGCATCGCATTACATTTAATTATGAGATGTTTCAATAATTACTTTTTGAACATAAAATAAATAAAAAATAAAATAAACAAGAATAATTTGTATTTATATACTATATACATGTATGTATGGATTTTGACACATGATTTTCACACAGGGAATGATGTACAGTAAATTGAAGTTCATTATTCCAATTTTACCTTTTTTACCAAATCATGTAATTACTAAAATCACAAATGGTCAGTGAATTTATTTCAATTTGTTTACCGTTTTGCGCACAGTTTTTTGTACATAAGAAGTTACAGCTAAACGTTTGGATTTGGCAACTTCCATAAGGGCACGGTAGATAAAAATGTACTGGTCCTATATAATGGAGATAATAATCAACATTAATGTTAACATATAATGATCATATGAAGTCATGTGAATACAATGGGACATTTTTTATCATAGAAACAAAGCTTAAATAGCATTTTTACCCCTCCCCCAAAGTTTCGCTGCATATCGGCTAAAAAAAATTTTGTACGTAGTATATCATTGCACAATTAATGTATTTCTGTTACACTGCTGCTGAACTTAACCCTTTTCATCCCTGTCCTATGTTAAAGTATAGTCAAATTCGGAACATATTTTAAACCATTTTTCCATATATTGCCTCAGTAAAGGCTCAGTGACATTAATTAAACCGAAAAAAAGTATCGAAAAAAGATTGGATATTATGAAACAAATGGAAACTGCTTACCGGATTCTGAACTAATTGATTTCTGAACCTTCGTAAATTGTGCACAGTATTATACACTTCAACTTGTCCTTCTTTTTTCAGTTGCTCTAATAAAATATCCAATGCAACAAAAGTGCCTGTTCGTCCAACACCTGCACTGTTTGAAAGAATTTGGAAAAGAATTTCATCAAAGGGCTCAACATACTGATAACAAAAATTAGGGGGAGTAATATATGGTAAGGGCACCGGCTAATTTCAGGGCTTTGAGGAGATCACACCATTGCCAATGGACTACACATGATCAGTTATCTTTTCCTATCGATTTACTTTGTTTTAATTATTTTGTAATCAATGTCGTAACAACATAAATAACATTTTTTTTTTAAATAATACTTTTGATAATATATTAAAAACTGCATATAACTTACCTACAGTGAACAAGCAAAGGTCCACTGGAAGATTTGTAGGCACTTTGAACTTTGCCGATGAATTTAACGAGTTTTTTAGGATCACCAGGCGCTGAATGATCTCCCCATGCTAAATAGTGAAACTGCCGGACATTAAGTTCTGCTTGTCTTTCAACCGTTTTAGAACCGGATAGTGGCATCGTCAAAATGAATCGTCGAATGACGTACTCTTCATTCTCGACAACAGATTCATTTTCTGCAACCATAACTGAAATCGTTCCGTACGTGTGTTTTCCATAATCAGGCCAATATTGAGCACATTTTTTCTAAGAAATAATAATAATGGTTTAAATCGCTTGCTACAACCAAACAAAACCAGCTTTCCATCATCAAATGGTTGAGACAAAACGATTTAAAATAACGAGGTAATGCGATTTAGAATGCGACAAAGTATTCAGCGAGATTTCCTGCCATGCATTCATGCTATGTAAGGTTGCGTACGTGCAAGAAACCAAAACATCGTTGCCAAAAACCTCTTTTCTAGAATACATTATTTGTGATTGCTTTAAACGCTTACTTTTCCCCCTTCCACGATCCTCGTCAGCATTACAATACATTCAACTTGATATTCCCAGACCATTCGCCAAAAGTCATCAATAGTGCTGTCAAGTGGACCTAATAAAATCCAATTTCACTCATGCTAATAGGCAATATGTTCCAACGTTATTCAGTTTATATACTTAAGATTCAATATGCACTACCTTGAGCACAAATATACTGCTTTTTATTCTTGTATCCCTGTTAAAGAAATAATGAAAATGACCATTTAATTAAGCATGTTTCATTGATTTTATCTATAATACTGGTAATTATAATAATACCTACACTAACATGATTGGCGTTTATGTAATCTGATCCTCGGATTCCACCAATCTGGGATAATTTAACACGTGTTTCATCATCTAAAGGTGTGAAACGTCAGTTCATAAAGTTACCTCATGAATAATTAATCCATACATGTGCAGTTATTATCATATACTAAGAAAATTTAAATCATTCGCTCACATGCTTTGATATTTTTGTACCGTGACTTGCCAGCATTTACGGGATGATCTGTAGCTATCGTTTTCCTATCTTTGAAGTATGTGGGCAATCGCTAAAAAAACGTAATTTTTATGGAAGGTTTCAATGTTTTAGTCTCACTAAAACGTTGTTAATGGACAACCAAAAGACTTATAATATCAACTAAAATAAAACTGATGTGCCATGTAATTTTGCTAATATAAATTTTGAGTGTATCGATATAAGAAGCAAAAGTAAATTTTAATAATCGATTTCTTGTTTATACCTTAAACTCATCTAGAAATTTTGAGTCGTCATTCTCGTGCCTTTCAAGATAAGCTTGTGTTAAATCTCGCAGTTGTATTGCCTGTTCATATCGATTGGCAAACTGAGGAGATATGCTGTCCACCATGGCATTTACTTTTGGAGAGCCTGTTGGCAGAAGCAGAACAAAACAGTTAAACAGATACCAACATTTCGACGCTTTTAAATAAAATTCGAAAACGGACAATCACTAACCGATTAGTCACTTCTTCAATTTTCTTCAATATTACTTGCTTTCCGTATTTTCAGTATTTACGTTGAAGCGGATGAAATTTATTAAATTTTATATTTAGGATGGGATTGAAAAAAAATGACACACGAGCACTTAAACATTACAACTTGGACTTACAAACTATCAATTTTAATTGAATTGGTGAAATTTAAGAAATTTAGAACGTTGTCTCGTGACGATTTAGAATGAAACTTCAAAATGGCCGTTTCTGGAGTAAAAGAGCATGGCCATGTTACAACTCGCATTCCAAGTTAGAAATCATGCTATTCAATGAGTCCACAAATCTCTTCATATGTTTATAAAAAGACTGCAATGATTTTAATTTCAACGTTATACTACACTGAACTAAGTTGAATGGCAAAAGAATGCGTGTTAAACATACACGCATTTGAGACTTATAAACCTTCCAAAAGGCCATTTCACATTATACATACACTGGAAAAACAAATCATTTTCACAGTATCATGAGTTCTTATAAAAAAAGCAAAAAGAAACAATTATGGCAAAATTCGCGCGCTTATGCATTTTCTTGAAAAATCACTTCACATAAAAAAGTTGCACAATAAATGGACACAAATCGTTTTCCCACTCAATCAACCACCCAAAAAAAAACACATACAAACATGAAAATTGAAGATTTTTTGGGAAAAGAAATGGAACATAACACAGCTTTAAAATATGTACAGCATTTCATAAAAGTTAATTTCAAAGGTTAAAAAAGAATCCTACATTAATGAAAATAATAATTAATACACACAATTCGAGATGTTAAGTTTCGCATTAGTCCATAAGTAGTAGAAAACTTAATTGTTTGACAATAGCAGATGTCATATTAGTACTTTACACAGTGACTTGAAGTTATATAAAATTAAGTGGAATTAATTCTGTGACCTTTTATGAAACCAGTCCAGAGCTCATTCGATGTAAATTCGTTAAAACTGTTAGAGATCGTTACACAAATAGCACCATGCAATTATCAGCATTTATGAATTTTCGCAATAAAATAGAAAAATGGGTAAAAGTGAGAAATTATAAATAAAAATTGTCTAGTAATCACAATATTTCCTAAAAATGCCTAAGCTTTTCAATATGGAGAATATTATAAAAAAAAGTTTTTTCGCTAAAATCGTGCCTCAGATTCTGTAATGATATATAATTAAAAGAACGACATTTTTAACCGTAACTTAATTAAATATGCGAGGGATTCATCAAACGACAAAAAAAATGGCAATATCAAAGCTAAAAAATGTAGCTTTCGTTTTCGATTAAAAATAGATAAAATTTAATTTCTTGATGGTTTCACATATTTTCTTTTAAGAATAGAATAGACAAACTATTTGAAATTGAATTATAAAAAGTCGAACTAAGAAAATTGTAAAAAAAAAAAAATGATATCCCTTATTCCTTAACAACACACAAAGTTATACTAAGAATTGAGA
This sequence comes from Ophyiulus pilosus, assembly GCA_033995625.1. Taxonomy (NCBI): domain Eukaryota; kingdom Metazoa; phylum Arthropoda; class Diplopoda; order Julida; family Julidae; genus Ophyiulus; species Ophyiulus pilosus. Next base: position 164,386 of record JAUJYV010000029.1, on the reverse strand, counting down.
TTAAAGCTTTTCATAGTGAGCAGGAGGCCTTCGTTGTTTTAAGTATTTGAGGCGAATTGAACCTTGCTAAGTTTAGGACCAAGTTTACTAATTTTCAATGACGGATTAATCTGACGACTTTTGAAAAGTCCTACAAAATCAATCATCGATATTCTCATCTACACACCAGCATGAGAAAAAAAAATTCCAAACCGCATATCAAACAAGGACATTATTTCTTACATTTATTGGAGATTTCTCTAATTATAAAAACTCTTCATTAACTTTTGAACACATTGATAAATGTGTTATGTGGCTAAGAATAAATGATATTCTCCATATACAGAAGAAGATTTACAGCCCTACGCGTCTCAGCAGAAGAACAATCTTTACTTAGGCTGAAGGACACGTGAGTCCTATTCTCGTATTTAATAAAGCTGCCTGGGAATTAACATTTTCAAAACCTAAACTAAAACTTACGCCTTAGGCCCTATAACAAGTATCAAAACATGGCGAAATCCATATGTCTTTTTTTAACATTTAAGCTAGTACTAAACATATCTATAAGTCAAGGTGACACTATTCCGTTAGATCTTAAATTCATTTAACCAGCCATGGTTTGCAAAACGTAGCTCTTTACATAGTTAACCATATGTTTACAAACGTCATAAGGTTGGATATCAATGGGAAACCATTATACATCGGTATATTTACCAAAAGACATTTCCATCCAAAAGGTACATAATGCCTATATGCTCGTTGTTTAAAATTTCATTACAAGCTACTCACATAAATTATAGCAACTAAGTGAAAACTCTTTTCCCCCAGTAAAACATCTATAATATTTTGAAAAATAAGTAAATTTGCAATAATTTTCAAGTGGTTCAATTTTGAATTCTTTTTAGCAAAGATAGCTGCTTTTGGGTCGACAATAACACCACAAGCGATCATATACTGTAGAATGTGAAGACGCTAAATTTGTCTTCCCTTCATAAATTTGTAAAATTTCTATCCCCTTCACAAAAGTATATGTAAAGTTTCAAAATGTTTAGAGACAAACGTAAAAAACTATAGAACCGGTGTTTCTAGATTTTATATTTTCAAGAGTTTAATACAAATTGAAATGTATTCAAATTCTGCTCTTTATTTTTCTAGTTAAGTTTAAGGGGCATATTGACTTAAAAAGTCTTCAGAAACATCTGGACTTTAAATTTATCATATTGGTCTCCAAAATGAAGCATTCTACTTTAGCATCCTGTTAATATATTTAAATTATCAACGAGATTGTAAATACGAAGGATATTCGTATATAAAAAACGATTGCTTTTGTGGCATTTTAACTTTGAAAAGTTGTACAAACAACCAGTAAACCCTTTAACGTCATAATGAGCCATATTGTATTTACAGATGAGTATAACCTTGATTGAAAAACGAGATTCAGGTATTCATTAATTCTTATACAGGTTGCAGAAATGGTCTGGCTATCACTCAAAATAACTTTCAACCTGATATGGACAATCTTTTTGTGCGTTTTGATAGGAAGTGATATGGGAGGATTCCAGTAACCCTATCCACACGTTCTTGGTTCATTTGATTTTAAAACATTAACCGTTAAAGACAGCGCACAAATTCACTTTGGAACGCTGTGTATTCAACGGTTTATGTTTTAAAATCGCAGAATCCGACATTAACAACGTAACACAAACTATTATGTGCAATAGAGTTACTGAACTTCGAAAATAGCACTGTGTACCTATAACTGCACAAAACGGAGTGTCGATATCGAAATCGGGTTAAAGTTATTTTGGGCGATAAAGACTATTTATTCGGTATACTTTTGTTGATTGTGCGAAAATTTTGCTGAAAAAAATTAGGAAGGACTGCTCATAAATATGCTCACACCTGTAAAAATCAAGCTAGACATCTATAAAACTAAGTATGGGTTGGGGACCAAATAATTAAAGAAAATAGTCTATTGTCTTACATATTTTTACTGGGAGTTGCAATTGAGCTATCAATATTTATATTCATATAACTGAGTTTACTAAATATTGTATATTTATCCTAGTTCTGATAAAAACTGACATGAATGGTTAGAATTATTTCCAGAAGCAGGCGCAATTAAAATCAAGAAGCTTTCACTTAAATAATTGTGCCAATTAACATCATTCAGTTACAAATTGAGAATCGCTCACCATACGACTAAACTTAAAGGTTGGATTATTTAGTTTAAGTAATTTATAAATGCATCAGTCCATTTAAATTCTCTCCTAAAAGTATATGAATTTCAATTTCTCATAAGGTAGATTGGTGGACTCGTTTTTATGTTATGCTTAGTGTCATTTTTAATTAATTACACGATTTTCTGTTCTGTTAATTACACGAACGATATCTGTTTTCTCTTCAAGACACTCATTGCAATGCACTTTAAAGATGTCTTGAAGTAATATGTCCATTGAGTAAATTTGACACAAAACATAATTGAAGGAAACCATAGAAGAATTGCTTAACTATTGCGGAAAACCATAGTAATGGCCTCAAATTATATACGGTTATATTCATGCTTTGATTATTAAATACAGAACGTGATTGAAATACCGAGACAATTTTTTTTTACATTTACCAAGTCATGATACAATTTTTATATAGTGGCTACCTCATCTTGTTTAACGTTTTGTGGAATACAAATATACTATTGAGAATAATATAACGATTCCACTAAAAACAAGAAAGCCAGACATTTCTTAATTTAGTGATCTGCATCGTGATTTACCTGCTATATTATGTGTCATTTAAAACATCTTTATTTTGACGTCAACGATATTAATTGTCACTGACTCAGCCCCATCGTTTTTGTTTTTTTCAAAGAAATTTTACAAGAAACATAAGAGAAAATATAGAGCGTTATGAATAATTTTGGAATAGTGGGCATCTACCCATCTTCAGATTCACTAAAGATAATCAAGTTTTTAGCTGGTCACTCAATTATCCTTCTTAAGCACCTTATACGAGTCAAACATTCCACCAGTAATTTCAAAATATTTCATTGTTTTGTATACGATCGCAGTTTAGAGACACTTGAGTCTTATGAATTGAAGGGATGAGTAAAAAAATCAAACTCCAAATATATATATATGTATATATGTGTGTGTGTGTGTATATATATATAATACAACTATACAAAATTGTCAGAGCCCAGTTGAAGAAAATATAAACATCTACTATTGAAGAAATTCATGTTTGGCATATTGTAGGAGGGGGTATTCTTTCAACCTTCAGCCATTACAAATTATTGCTTTGCTAAATATCAGTGCACGGTATCAAAGCCATATTACTAAGTAGATTCAATTTGTTTGACCTTATTAGGCAGAAGATGCCTTGGTAACATGCTCTTAATGATGGCTCAAACGATAATTAAGAAAACACGTATCCATACAGATGCCTTACTTTCTCTTGCCTGCTTTCTCTGCTGCCTTTTCCGCCTTCCGTTGCATCTTTTCTCGTGCCCGCACTTCCTTTTCGGCAGCCTTTCGTTCTTTTTCCAATTGTGCACGCAGCTCTTTGATTTTTTTCTTTAATATGGAGCGATCATTGCTGTTTACAACTCCCAAATTCTAAACAGGTTAAAAGAGGTGTTTTAGAAACGCTGAGATGTATGTTTATTTAAGAGTGATATAATCACAAAATCGTTGGTTAACGAGTTTAAGTAATGGTCAGGATTCCCCACAAATGAAATTTTTAACAAAAAATGACAACATCCCTATAACATCTTGTCTTCCCATGTTGTGCATACTTACTTTTAATTTGGTACCATCCATGTACATCAGCTCCTGTCCATTAATATTGCCATCAAGAAAAGAAGAAATGTATTGTTCCATGCTCAGCGCAAGCAACCACTGTCCCACCTGGCCAGTTGACCATTCCAAAACAGAACACGACAGCCATTGGTGAGCCCGACGGTCAGGTGCTCCACCAGGAATCATACCACTTCCAAATCCATGGTCCTAAAATTAAGAATATGAGTTTCATTTCTAACAATTGCCAAAAGCATAAACTAGAATATCACGCACTCATGCTTTTAAGTCTTCAGTTTGATATAAAAAAAACTAAATAGCGGCTTTATAATAAAATTGAAGATCTTACCCCTAGTACACTATGTGGTTGTTGAGTCTTGGCCCCACTCAAAGAACCCCCTTCCATGTCAATCCCTGCTGGATATGCCGACTGTTCCAAAAAAGTGGAATCTGAAAGAATACAAGGAATTGTTAGTACCGCAGTCAATAGCGCTTACAAATCCAAAATCATAATAATTAAGAGAAGATGATTATGGACAGTGTTGTCTAGAATATGAATAACAACTAAAAAAACTACACAGCTATATGCTTGACCATGGGGGCATATCTGTTAGCCACTACATGTGTTATATAAAGTCAAGATGTTAGTTAGAACTATTATTGAAACTGCAAGGAATTGTAGCATCTAAAAGGAATCAAGCAAAATTAGAGAAAAATGTAACATACTCAATGATTTGAGAAATAGCACATTATGTCGTCTTGTTGAGGAATATTGCAAAACAGATATTTGCTTGTCATTGATAAATTAAGAAAATCACTATAGCAGTATACCTTTTTTTAAACGTAAATGAAAATTAACGCATTGTATGTGCATTCTACGACTGAACATGATATTAATGTTATAATTAAACTATGTAATGGGAAAAAAGATATTTGATGATTCGGGATTTTTCTGATTTATGTGTAAAATGTTGATGTAAATGTAAAACATGTAAAACAAAATGCAACTTCACGTGAAAACTTTAAGATATGATTAATTGATGTTGTTTTAAAAGTAAATAAGCAATGAATTAATGAGATAAGCAATTTATGCAGTATTAAGGCCCAATTGAGTGTTTAGCAAACTTAAATTTAAGGGAACTACAAGGAAACTTAAAGACTGATAAAAATTATGAATAGTCAAAAATGTAAGATTGGAAAAAATGACAAGCCAATATTTATCTACTTGCGCATACCAACTGACATAAGAATAAAACCTGCGCCAGACCATTAAAGTCATTTCCACTTGTCATTTGAGTTCTATTTTTTATAGTTATATTAACTTTGGTAACAGTTTAAAGAAGATTAAATGAGCTATCAAATGTTATGGTTAGGTCCATCACAATGAAAAAACGTTTTAAAAAAAATGCAAGCTGAAAATGCACTGGGGCAAATTTCAGACAAAGATGAAATAAGTGTAACTCAATAAGGATGCAGCCGACTATGGAATTACTACAATGAAATACAAATGAGCCAACTAGCTGATGCTGTAAAAAACCTGAAAATGAAGAGACTAATAGGGTTATTTCATCTACTGCTCTAGAAAGCCCAGACCTGCTCGCAAAGAAATGCATACACACACATAGACACACAGTAATTACAGTAGGCACACTATGTAGGATACACATAATTTCAGGCAGGAAGAAAACATCTGTCATATCACATAATGACAACATATGCAACAAGACCATTTAAATATAACAGTAATTTGCTTAATTGCTTCAAAAACTAAATTGGAGTGACGATTTTAATAACGACGGTGCTCACATCCTAAACACCGGCTTAAGAATATAAATTTTGATAGATAGAACTACCCAACAAAATATGATGTCAAAATGGCAAATATGATTTTGTCTTTCATACCTAAAATAAATGGCCGAAATTTTAGATGAATTTTGAATGAAGAAAAAACGGTTTGAATTTTATGATAATTTACCATTTACTTTAGATTTACTTCTATTAGCATGCACCAAGGGAACTAACTGTATTAAGATTTCCTTGCAAAACCCCAAACAAGCTGCAGAATGCAATGTCCATACAAATTAAAAAAGTTGCACAAAAATAACGAAAAATCTTGCACACTGGTTGTAAACGACTGACAAATAATGCAGAACTAAAAGCGAGTGATGTGAACAAATTAAGGATATGATGATTGTTGGAGTTACTGTAAACCATGCATGGCTTTCATTTAAATAATCCATTTGTTTGATTTGTTATAGAAATTTAAAAAATGCTTCTTATCGTTGCTAAAAGTTGATTTTAACCAAACAAAAAGTAGGGAAAATGTTAATACAAACATATTGTATAAACATACTACATAGCAAATTATCAGTAGTATGGTATGTTCAAAGTTGTCATTTCACTCAAACCAGGGTGAACGTAAAGTTTTAGTAAAATTATTGAACTAATTAGTAGAGAGAAATTTCCTCATCTACATTCAAGAACTAAAACGTGACAATATTTCTTGATTTCATTAAGATATGCCAGCCATTGTTCACAGAACAGTCCAACTCAGTTATGACAACTAACAAGACAAAGGGATCAAGTATACATAAAAAAGGCAAGAGATAGAGAGAGAAAGAGGAGTTTTGCCTGTACCGGCCGTCTGAGCAGCCCCGGGCAGGCAGCAGCAGGACAACGGGGGCCCTCGAGGGGTAGGCTCTGACTGAGGGCAAAACCTTGCACAGCCAGATGAACTATCTGAAAAAGCACAACCAAGAATGAACGAATTCAAAAGCAGCCATTGGGTTGGTGGAAGCGTCATCCTTTGAAATTAGAAAACAACAACTTGGAAACAAAATAGCAAAATAAAGCAAACATTATAGCAATGCAATGTCGACCGGGCCAAATAATAGCTGAAGTCATTTTTGAGCGTATTCTTACCCCTTTTGGCAGAATATGAAACTCCAGTTTCTAAGGCCCTCTTGGAAACCAAAATTGCACCTGGATCACTGTTTGCGGTAGCATTACTGCAAGTACTTTGGGAAGAGACTGTTGAGCCTGGACTCGAGTTGAGGTTTCTTGGAACGTCCAAGGTTACCACTAGAACAGTTAAAAGAGTACACACTATAGTTTGTTCCGAATGGTTAGCACAGAAAGTCATAGAAGAAGATAAGTTAGTTTTTATACCTGACGGTTGTGGGTGTCCGTATGACTTTTCCACTGGAATTCCAAACTGGTCAATTTCCTCAGAAGCAATTTGACGTTTTGCTAAAAAAGCCACACGAGATATTTCCTTTTCAAATATTGCCCAGGTAAACAAATAATGATTATATGGGAATATATGGGGATAAATGACTGCCAATTTGATGCAGTCGTAAGGTGGTATGGGCAAAATATATAATTGCTTCATAGAATACTATTGCAATTATTTCGGTAAAACTAACCTTCCAAATTTTTCCTTTCCAGGATGACTCGCATTTCCTCAGCAAATCGATCATCTATTTTCACAGTACTCGTTCTCCCTTCTAGACTCGGGGGACTTGCGGGTGGTGCCTGAGTCTTCTGGGTAGTAACGACAGTCTGATGTAGACGACTGACGCTTTTGTGATGATGTTCAATCAGATTAGAACTCTCAGCATTATAACTATAGTCCAACTGGGGTACTCTGTGAGGAACTGGGCCACCATCGTAAGATGGTAAAGGCGTTGTTACAGGACTAGTGTCAGAGGACACAGAAGTGGAGGTAGATAGTTTATCACCAAATGAAGGACCTGTAGATCTAATTCATTAAATAGACAATGGGTAATTTGCGTAACAATCTGGAAATCCTAAACAGTCTACTGTCTGTCTACTTACTCGTCCAAATCTTCTCTACTGCTCCCGAGGCTTGTGCTGCTATCAGAGTCTTTTTGGTCCAGAGACTGCACATGTAAAAATATGAGGTTATTTAAGGAAAATATGAAAACAAATTTATAGAATCGCCAAGAATACATCAATTGCTGCTTATAAACTGAAGTTCTTCTATTATCTTCATATTCTCTACCAAACGGAGCCTTTCCAGTAACGTTAAATAAATTATAAGCTGACTAACAAATAGTTGGAGCATACACCATTTTGAGAATGTATGATAAACATGAGGGAAACAAAACAAAAATCGCACTTAAGCTTTCTTCCCAACAGAACGTTTTTTCCTAAGTTTAACAGGATCACTAAATTGTCAGAAAAAAGCAGGTGTCCATTCTTCACAAGCGCAAGTTTCAATTTGTAAAGAACATGTCATCAAAAGTAATATTTTCATTTTGAAATCTCCTGAAGTTGCCTCCGTTTTAAAATTATACATTTTTAATAATGTTTCAACGCTTCCACTGGCCCAACTTTAGTATTTATCTACTCTGTAGACTCTATATAAAATATGTATAGCATTGTCTAGTTTCCCTCTTATCAAAACAAAAACAAAAAATTACCGTTCCATCGCCAGAACTTCCAGTGCTTCCTGTTTTCTTGATGGAAGGAGGCTGCCTGTTTGCTAAGCTGCCTTTACTTGCAAGTTCAGCTTTTGCTTTGGCTGCCGTGCTATCCAGTAGCTCCGTTTGAGGAACAGCCTTTTCGAAGACATCATCCTTTGAAGGAGGCTTTCGTTCCACCGTGGAAGTCTTCTTTTCAGCATCATCAGAATCTTCCGTAAACAAAAACAAGCACTCCGTTCTCAACCTTCCTCCAAATCTTCCATTTCTTCATGATTTTATTCAGGTTGCATGCAAAATCTTACCAGGACTAATGTCGTATTTGGCGAAATCTCCATCGGACAATTCACTATCTGAAATGTCAACTTCGAACCCATTACTACTTCTCCCTAATTTATTAAGAAAATTGAAATAAAAAAGATAATTTGGTAAAATATGCCAACTACATGTATGTACAACTGAAGAAAACTTTTAATTAAATATTGAATTCCTCAAGCTATGACTACTTCCGGAGATTTTTATTTGCTAGCAGCACTTATGAGCATCAAAACTATACTAAAGTTGATTAGTACATATTATTTTACCACGCAGACCCAAACGTTCCAAGTGTGGATATACCATCACCTAGCTGAAAAACCAAATTAAGCATGCTGGGAAAGCTCAGACCATGAGAAAATTACCGATACAAAATTATAATATTATTGCAAAGTTAAAGGGGTTTATGTTGTCGCTATATTTGTCACACATTATGCAGCCTCGATCGCACAAGAAAGCGAGAAATGTGACCACAAAAAAGATTTTTATGAATTGTAAACACATGAAAATGACAGAACAATTTTACGAGTGGCCAGGATATTATTTAATTTTGGTAAATACAACTATAGGTACTTAACTATGCCTAATGCAATTCAGAACCAATCTCCAAGATTTCAAATTAAATTATACATTACAAAGAATCTTCACAAGAAAAAATCTAATAAACAGGACTTGTGTAGACTAACTAAAGATTCATTAAATGCCATAAAGATAAAGCTAGACTTCATGGTTTATAAGCATTTGCAAAGGCTAGATGAGCCATTCCCCAGTATAGAAAATGATCCAAAACCAGTTTTTGCTTCACTAACAGGCAAATGATAATTCAGGGTGTCCAATAAATTTATTTCAAGAATTTCAAGGATCCCCTCAATGAATTACTGCTATAATTTTCCAAAGTCTTTGCTTTTCTGTTTTTTATAAAGGATTTTTCCAATTTACAAAAATTTTGCAAATTGTGCAGGAAATTTAAGTATAATTTCCAAATTTTTTCAGTGATAAATATTCAAGGACATTTCCCGACTTTCAAGGCTGCTGGACACCCTATAATTTGTCTTCATGGACTATGTACGGATTTTGACACCTATGATTTCCCCACAATGTAAATTGAGGTTCGTTATCCCAATTTTACCATTTTTATCAAATCACGTAAATACTAAATTGCTAAAGATGCAGTCTAAATGTTTACAGTTAATTAAAGAAAAGAATAATAGTAATGCCATGTATTCATTAAAAAGTTTATTTGTATTTTTGTGGCACATACAACGCCAATTTTAAGCATTAAGCATAACAGGTGCAACATGCCAGCTATTTCCCACAATTTGTTATTTGTTTGCAAAATAGCATCTAAAATTCACTTCATGCTAATAAAATGGAATATTTAAGCAACCGCTCTTTCATTCAGAAATTACAATAATTGATACACACAATCTCCCTTCAATCTTCACTTCTCTCTCAAATAAATTAAGTGGAAGCGACGGTCTTACTTTTTTGGTTGAACACTTGAGGCTTTCTCAATTGTTGAGGCGTTAATTGGAGCTGCTTAATGCTTGTGTTGTCGTAGGGTAGACGAACAGGCAACCCTGCTGCCTTCTGTGTTTCCGTTAGATCCTGTTCCAGCTGGATAACTCTATCCTTCAGAGATTTGACGAGTGCATTATATTCCTGGTCTTTCTCTTGAAGTTGCTGGATATGATATTCCTCGCGATGGAACAGATCTTGTTGTCTAAAAGGAAATTAATATTGTATGTTGAGACTACCATCTATTTTATGAACAACCCTTTATATTTCAATAGATCAGCACAATATCTTCACTTTTACGATATTAAAAAATTGGCAATTTCTTTTAAAAATTTCGTTGCCAAAAAGAGAAAACATTTCAGTATAGAACACCTAAGGTTGCCACAACAACTTTGGGGCCATTTTGTTAGCCGCAAGATGAAAAATGTGATATCAATAAATCTTACCTCTGTTGAAACTCCTTTATTAATTTCTTTGCTTTGTAATATTTCTTTTCTAAAAGAATGTACTGGCCCTGGGATTCTTCTAACATGTCCTGGTAGGTCATGACTTCTTTCCGTGTGGCCTCGGAAACCTTTTCCGTTTCTGCTAGCCTCATTGTGAGAAGTTGCAACCTTTTCTCATATTCTTGATGTTCAGTTTGCAGCGCTTCCAGCATAGCAACCTAAACAAACAATTTTAAATAACAAACAGTAATGAAAGTCAGTTCCACCAAGAGATGATTAGACACTTACAAAGATGATTATTGTAATGCAACTGAAAATGTAAAAATGGCATGCGATAAGCGCTAACAACTGTGCATCCTTGACATATTTTCGCATATTGTCACACCATACTATTGTTCCAGTATTTTCAATGTTATAGTAATATTTTCAGCAATTATCCATGGAAAAATGTCATTCCTTGTATTTTTCAATTGCAAATAGGGCACAAATATTATAATTTCTACACAAGGGAAAACAACCTTTCCAGTTTGTAAAACTCAATAAGCAGCAAAAAAAGATCATTTCCAACTGAATAAAAACAAAAAGCAACAGATAACTTTCATGCTTGTAGAAGTTTAGTATATTTATGCCAGCAACATTTCATTTAGGAAAAAACAAAAAAAATCACCTCAGTTTCAACGTTGCTTTACCATAGATAAGTTAAGCATTCAATTGTAAATGGGAATGGCAACTTCATGCAAACTTTTCTCAAATTAAAACTGCTAAATTTACAAAAAGTTGACTATCATTGGTGCCAACCACATGGAGAAACAATGTCAAATTTATATTTTTATACATCATTTCTCATCAAATATTTCTTATGTATTACTTATCAACAGCTTGCAAATAATATAAAGCATTTGTTCATTGTGCTATAAACAAAATGCGTCACAATAAGCTTCTGCCACATATGCTGTCAAGCAAGCTGTGCATTAATAACGGTGGCACCATTACCTTGGATTTAGATTTGGCTATCTCGGCATCAGCCACCGCATTCTTGTATTGAGTCTACGTAAAGTCGAAAAAGTGTGTTAATGGACCATGTTTTGAAAACATTGAAAACTACTGGCATGGACCATGTAACAAATACATTTACGAGAAACTATGAAAAGCTCTAAATATATAATATGATAACATATATTGGACCTTAGCTTATATCAAACAAATAAAAACATTAAAGATTATGTATGGCAATTACCTCTTTCAATTTTATTCGCAGTGTAGTGACATCAGAGTCTGGAGATGGGGAGTCACTACTATCCTCTTCCAAATCAAAGACTTCACATGTTGGTCCATCTTCTCCTTCCTCGGGAGTCGAATCCTCTTGAACCATTACTTGAGGTGAGCAAGGTGGTTGCACAGCCAAACTGGGAATGGGTAGAGTAAGACCTGGATAATTGTCACTACGTGAATCCTAAAAAATACCAATAAACAGATGTTAGAATTTTTTTTAAATATATGCAAGTAGGTTAAACGGCCTATTGAAGTGGCTGCGAATGAACATTACTGAAAACCATTTATTAAAAATACATAACCTGAAACATGCTTGCCTGACTAAATACTTTACTTAACAGCATTGAAGTACATTCAAGCGATTTTAAATAACATAATGATATGGAACTGCAATAAGTTTGCAAATGTGCTAATAAGAATAAACATACCCCTTCAGCGTGTTGCCTTTGATTTTGCAATTCTTGTTCAAGCACTCTTCTTCGTTCATCTCTTTCCAGATCGGCTTGCAGCGACTGTGAAATCAGTTGTGCTACCTCGCTGTTTTCCCCATCCTTTTCACGGCCAATTAAAAACCTATTAATTCGAGAGAAGTATGCCACATTTGAAGAGTTATTATAAATGCATGGACGCCCATCAGTGTTGCATCCTCATGCACTTGTTGTTAGCAACACAAATATTGATAGACACCATTACATGAACCACAAGTACCGGAAATAATTGGATGCATCTGTCATGCACGCAATTTAATAAAAAAAAATTGTTTATTAAGCCATTTGTTCCCATTTGTTACGTTCCTTAATTACAACTTGGGTGTGGCATTGCGAGTTCTTGAACTAGACATTGCGGTTAAAATCTCCCTATGGCAAAACGTACATTATATTAAAGTTCAAAAACTCTAATTTTTAATTATTGGAATTTTAACTATGTGAAATGTAAGGCTTCTACCACCTACAGACTATTTCATCAAATACTCACTGGAAGCACATGGTACTTCCATGGATTTCCATGATGGAAATATATTTTTTATTTTTATTATTTTGCTGAAACTAAAGAGCTACAATTGTTATTCTCCTAATTCTATATTATTTAAATAAAAATTAACACATCTTACCTTACTAGTCCAGAGGTATTCCTAAGTACAGATGCCGCATAGGCCTGTGTAACACCAACTAAACTTTTCCCATCAACCTCAATGATCTGGTCATTAACTCTTATGCTAAAATGGGCGAAAAAAATACAAGTGCGTTACGGCTGGATTGCTTCCAAAACACTTTAAAAGGAACTTTTCCCCCTCCCTCGGAAATAATTACAAAATGACGCAGGAGATTATTACGTAATTTAAGGTTACAGAGTAGGGAGCAATAGTTATGAATACATTATATATAAGCGAAAAAGTAATTTCAATTAGAAATGCAATACACGGAAACACAATAGAGCCTTTCAGAGCAATTGCAAGGTTTTAACATGGCCTCTTTATATAAAAATACATAGCATTTATATCAGCACTTTGCAGCAAATCAGTTTTATCAATTCCCCCCTATCATTATGGAAGAATTACTATTTCTTTCCTAACTATGTTGCAAGTTTGATCAACTTTTACAACTCATAAATATATTCTTCATAAAATGAAAAATTATGCATATATCCATAGGCTACACATTGTGTTGTTTTAAAATAATTCTTAATATTTTGTAAAATAAGTACAAAGTATCCTTCTAGAGACATTTTTCAGTAAATCCACATACTGTAAAAATAGCCAGATATATGGATATAAAATAGACGATTATTATTGACCACAAATTCATCTTCAATGAAGTAAATCACTTAACAAAATTCCTTAAATTGCGTGTACTCGAATATGGGTGTCACTATGCCAAAAGTTGAACTCTTAAAGAATTTCTATACTAGTAATATACACATAATTGACATAAAGCAATTAGTGGTCAATGTGTTTTTTTGTAAGAATAATTTTAGATTATTCCAGGGCAATAGCCACTTTTTGGATGAAAGGTTAAAGTTGGTAAGCAACTATATCTTCGTACTAGCAACTAGCAAGGCTGCTAATAAAGCCATGAAAGAATAGAATTGTGCTATATTTTAATATCTAATTTACGTAAAAAGCCCATGCATATGCCGAAATAAGCATTGTTGATCAATCAACATTCAATTCTTAATCCCAATATTATAATGTCTGCCATTCTGTCCAATAAATTGGCTTGTAAAAATTCAAGCACAATTGAAGAATATCAAGGCTCGTCCCTTTAATCATCAATGACGCCATGTAACGACCAAATTCCATCATATTTTTCCAAATTGTTTGAAAAAAAATTCATTTGTATATGTCGGATTCTTCTGATTAACCGAAATTCCCTGACGCGGACAGGAAATTCCAGCATTATTCCCGACTTTTTCAAGGTGCTGAAAATTCTAGTTTATTTCCCACCTTTCCCTGATTTGTTATTCATTCATGTTAAGGATTAATACAATATCAAGCAACTTCTTTTTTTACAAGTAAGCAAACAAATTGAGACTAAAGTGTAAATGTATATTAATTTGACTTACCAACCGTCCTTATGTGCAGCTCCACCTTCAGTGATCGTTTTTACAAATATTCCCAGTTTTTCAAGACCAGCATCAGCTCCAACGCCCATGCCAATTATGCTCAATCCTAGTCCTTCTGGGCCTGAAAAAAACGTGTTTTGAAGTTGATGCGCACCAGTGAAATTGCTGTTAAAACATCAACTGGAAACAGCTGTGCCACCCACAGAGTTCCAGACACAAACATAGTACAAGGGAACTCCCTCAGCTGCCTCCATGAGCCACAGCGACATACGTAAAAGTGATGACATTATATCCACATTCATAGATACATAGTCAAAAATATAATTTGGGATACCTGACAAAAAGAACTTAAAAATTGAAATATGTTCTAAAGAATATCGGATTTTTCCAATTAACGGAAATTCCCCCATCTCGACAGAACATCCCAGCACTTTCAACATGTTTCAAATAATAATAAAGATATAATCATGTTATCTATGGATATCGCGATATAAAGCAATCGTACAAAGATAGTGGGAAGTTGATGAACGCAATTTAACTTATTATAAGGTCGAGCAATATGCAATGAAAACAAAAAAATAAATACCTTTCAAAAGTTCTACAGGAAACACTTCCATTTTTTCAACCCGTTTCTCCAATTCATATTCTGCTGATGCTGATACTGGATCAACATCATCATTTCGCCTGTCATAATCCATTCCAGAGAAAGTGCTGTATACCTGTTAATGATTTTAAACATTTTTCAAAAAATGCCTCAGATCCAAAGATAATATCTAATAATTTACAATATTCTTATAAGTTGTTCTTACAAATTATAAAGGCCTACAGCCAATTTAAATATATAACCACTAAACATCTAACCCTCCTCTCCCATTCAATCTTCCCAAAACTTAAATTCATGACATTTTACGACTTTCAGATTGCATACCAAGTTCTAAGAACTCTCTAATGATTTACGACATTCAGGCAAACACTTAGCAGGCCAAGACTGGAAGCTTACCCGGATCGGCTGTACGCTAAACTTCACCCGTTCCCGCTTTTTGGGCATTGTAATTGACTGGTGGTAAGTGTCGATAACATCATCTTCATCACTTTCTGGAAGTCCAGGAACTTCTACCCAGAAATGACCATCTGCTAAGTAATGGACACCTTCTTCTGGCCCTTCCTGGGCGTCATCACCTTCCTCTTCCTCCTCCTCTTCCTCTTCTTCCTCCTCGTCGTCCTCTTCCTCTGGATTGTCGTCACACTCGCCACCATAATCCCCCTTGTAATGGGTTTGCTGTTGCAAATTGGTCTCTTCGGCAACCTGCTGATTCTTGGCTTCGCAATTAATGTTTTCTATACTTTTAGTTAACATTTTCTTGACTTCAGTAGCTTCTTCATCACTGAGCAGCTCGGGGCTGGTGAAGAGCCAAAATGTTAACATATTGAATTTTAATATAAACTGTTGAATAAACTGTACTAATTAAGTGCAATATTGGGGGGAAAAATAACTTTTTGTGTTTAACACATATTTTTAGCACGCTTAACTTGCATTTCTTGACTGACATTTTCCGCATAACATTACCAGGAAGCTCTTTTAAAAATGCCATGCATGAAATAGTTTATCAAAAAAAATTAATTGCAAGAACTATCATAAATATCAATAAATTGTAAAGACAAACATCCAGTAATAAAATAATATAATGATTGCATCAAGCAATATGGGGAGCAGTGATGATAAACATTTACACAATTTAAAATTTCCTTCTTCACTTCTTATATCTAATCTGCATCGGTTATAGTACTTAGCAGGATTATAATAATGCTGGTATAGGAAAACTTACCGGCGCCAGGGTTTCCTATCAGTCATAAGTAGCATGCAATAAAGTGTGCCAATGCGAAGAAGTTGCAAAAAGGGTGTCAACAACGACAAAGCCAAATGGGAAGAGGTGGAGGACAAGAATGAAAAGGAGAAAAGAAAATCAAAGGCAAAATTAGCAGAAATATGCACCAAAAATTACAACAGCCACATGCTTCATACATGTATGTGCAGACCCAAACATTCGGGGTAGCAGATTCCCAGTTTATCGGGAAAATCGGCACAGCCCTTAATGCATCCATACATCCGGTCTGGAATTACTTCGTTCAAGTGCAATAAAAGTACCGTTAATATAATTTGATGGCAGGCAACTGCAAATGCATGGTGGTGTGCTAGGACTTAAAGTATTGGCAAAAATGGTTCTAAGGGTCTCTATAACCATTGTACACCCAAATCCGTAAGATGGCCTTTAAATATAATCAGAACGTTTGCATCAACAAGCAATGTCCCTATTTTAACACACATTTTAACGTCATCTCACTTTCACAGTGGGTAAACTGAACTTACAATGTTGAATTACATACTCAGAAACAATTATAATTTGTCCAATTTCTTCTTCGTATCCATAAATCCGTAAACTTAAATGTATTTTCCAAAAAAAAAACACCCCGGCTTAGTTGAGTCAAATTTTGAAACTTGGGGGTTCACGCGTTAAATATTCTAGTCGATTTCTTGAAGCTCCAAAATAAAAATGAACCTCTCAGATCACGAATTCATAGTTTAAAAAATTCCTTCATACCTGCTAAGCAGATGTTCGGCTTCTTCAGGGGTCATGACATCGGGCTCTTCCTCGGCAGCCCTGTCATTGCTGAATGCCACTGGTTGGCCAATGAGAAGCTCCTCCTGGTGAATCTTGCCGTTCACTTGGTTAATAGCCTATAACCAAAATGTGTTGCCATGTCAAAACAATTCACTCAACTGCAGCAATGTTCAAATTTGGAGGAGAATTGGTAAACATTAATTGCTAAGTTTAGATCTGCAGTTAAGTCCTAAAAAAAAGCAACATGTGACCAGTATGAGCCAATTCTTGTAATAGTAGGGATGTTCAGGGCTACTAAGGATAGTTTTGCAAGCGATTGACCAGATGGGTAGTCAAGCCTGGCATCTCTGGTTTTATAATTATTTTGAACTTTTAAGTTGAAATTATTGTTTCTCTTAATCGGCAATAAAACAATAATTTAAAGAAAACCAAAATGGGTTTTCCATTATTTATGGAAGAAATGTTCAATCATAATTTCTGTCATGGCTCTAAGCATACACATATTCAAGCTTGAAATTTACACATAATATTCATACAATTTTTCATTTTAATGTTATAATATATACTTATGGAAGGAACCAAAGTAAAGCAGCTATGGTATAATTATAATCTGAGCAGGGTGAGCAAATAAAAAGGATTCCTACTAACAGTATAAACCACTTTCCCTTACTGGATGTACCAGAATGCTGCTTACCTTTGTTTCTTGTGGGACCGTTTGCTCTTTCCAAGGTGGGCTAAGTGGACTTGTGCCTTGACTGTTGACTATTGGTTCTGATGGAGAAACCACTGCTACTTCCGTAACAACTTCAGCATTTGGCGATAATGTTACAGTAGGTGTTGACGCCTAAAATTGCAAGACAGAACACGACGGGTATCAAGTAAACGTTTTACAAATTATCTAAAGATGTACTCATCAAAATTTAAGATAAAAATAGCTTTTTGTATGGATATCTTACATTTTATTTGAATAAATGAATAAATAACAAGTTTTGCCAGTTTTAATTAACTATCTAAGAGCCTGCATATTATTTTGTAGGTGTGTTCTGACATCATTATTTACAATTTCTAGTCCATGGAGATTATTGTAGATCAGAAGTTACATATTGCAGCCTCTTTGAAGGACAAAAACAAGCAAAATATCGTAGAGGATGAATGAACCTATGACGAGTCTTAACTGAACATATCTAGCAGAGATCAATCCGTGGGGTCAATAGACTTCTTAACACCAAGATCCTAAATTTAGCTATGAAATGATGTGTGTGCATGATTGTAGTGTTAAAAGTACGAGCGCATATAGGGAATTTCAAGATTATGATTCCAAATTAAAGCTTCTAAGAAATATATCAGGTTACCAAGTCGTCTATTAATCCCAGTAACCAGTACGTTTTACAAATAAATATAATAACAATAATACTGTACATATGTACATGTAATAATTCAAGCCGAATACCAATGGCGGGTTTCACCAATCGATTTTAATAGCACATTACGTTAATGGCTTAAAGTCATTCGTTCATCACGTGATTCAATATTAATGACTGGTGGGTCCGGCCATTAGGGATTTAAACAAGTAAACTGATCAATTTTTATTTTACTGACATCGACCCACATTTCGTGTCTATTGCAATGTAAACGGATAGTATGGAAATTAGGTAACAAAATCCCACGATCAACACACCCCATGGTTAAAATGATATAACTTCGTGTTAACGGCCTACAAACTGAAGCTAAATCTTTTCACAGCATACAGACGAGAAAATATGACTGAGAGGGCTCATATCCACGATTAAAAAACATGAATATTGTAGGTGAATGTATTACATTTGCCAGGCGTTTTTCTTAAACAAACCTTGCTATGATTATTTTTATTTTGTTGACATTAGAAATACCAAGCCAAGATTTCGCTTTTGGCTAACCGAATAATCTTGGCATGATGTATAACCGAAAAATTAATTATCCAGAACGAATCTTTACAAATTGAAATTGTCCTCATGCTAGCCCACTTAAAATGTTGGCTAAAATACTTGGAAACTTTTAGCAATGCTTGAATTGCTGCATATTTTATCATCAACTACTAGTGCACCTTATCAACATTAAATGATGAGAAAGAAACACCAGATAGGGATTAAGCAAAATAAGAAACAGTATTGGCCCAATGCAGGTGTTTATTTGGATGTTTTTTTCCAAGATATTTTGAATTACGTGTACTCCGGTTAATTAAACATGCAATTTACCATTCAAAAATCACATTCAGGGGTTGTTCGTTGTTAAACGTTGTCATGGCCATCACAATTAACATTATTTCGGTTCAGTACCCCCTGGTGGCGTATGAGCCTTGAGCATGACATTTCCAACATGACGGCGCTATTTTACCCCAGAAACGGATATTTTAAGTCGCAATTTTTTATATATTGGAAATGCCATGCGAATTTCCAAAAAATGTGTTACTGAAAGCGTTCCCTTTCTTTGTGATTCCTTTCAATTAAATCACCCCGTTTTAATTATGGCAAAAGTCATCAATTAATTCGTGAACGCCACATTTAATCCAAGAGCTCACTGAATGCATGAGGGAATTATTAAATAATATTGGACACAAATATGGAATATTCATTAATTTGTCAGCAACTGAATCGGATAAATAGAAATGACAAGAGCCTTGTTCAAAATGTGTGAACTAGCTTAACGTATTCAATTCTGAAGAAAACAAATCTTAAATCATATGCATAATAGACTGCTGTCACTGCCAGCCACACGCAAGCTGTGATAATTTCGCAACATGGACACCAACTAAAAAACGGTATACTTGGGCTACTTTCAAGACTAGTGTTGGACATGCTCCAGGGCTATAATTACCAAAGTGGGGGAAAAAAACGAAGCCTTGCCATATTCAAGTACTATCGATAAACTAAAGGAGTCTTTTATTAGAAAAAAGTTAACGCCAAGTCCAAGAAAATCAGAGCCACGGTTTTTAACATTGCCGTGCCAAATTCCTTTCATTAAGTAGACGTCATCCTATGCATATTATCAAAATTCGGAGTTGACCAGCTATTACAAACCAATGCTAATAAAATTGTTGACGTCATTTATTTTTTTTATTATACACTGCATATGTTTAAACCAAACAAGTCACGTCCTGCATTTCTGGGATACTAATCCTTCTAATTGGAATAAATTCCACAAAATGCTGAATTGCACTTCGTCAGAATGTTTTTCAGGTGCGAATATAGGACCTGGATCGATAGTCGCCCTGGCAGATAACAACAACCCTATCCAACTTGTTTTCTTTCCACTACATTGCAAGATCCTTGGCCTCTGGTATAAATCTGTTTCTATGAGTTGTGCTACAACGTAGATCCCTGGGTATTTTGGTTGCCTCGCTGTGTGTATGTCCCTTCTTAATCGGAGAAAATATCACGAGATTTAAGTATCTTGGGAATAAACATGGTGATGATTTCGGAAAATTGCGATGAAGTATCTGCTACGGATTACGGATGGAGCTATGTAAACAAAAACTCCATCTCCAGGCAACGGTCGGGAGTTGTTGTTTTTTCTTTAGTTATTTACGAGAATGCCTTGGAAGAATGCCTAGACTCGTGTGCAGACCTCGCTTTATTTTTAAATTTGTTCAACATTTTCAACAAATATTGCAGTTTCCTTGAAATGGTTACTATTTTTAGGGAAAGGAGGTCTATTTCAGAGCAAGAGCACAATGAAGATCTATTTTCTAGGTTGAACGTGTGCATGCTTTCCCTAATCATTAAGGGGGTCCTACAATAACAATGGAATCGTTATAAAGATAAATGTGTGAAACTAACAAGTAAATCTTTAAGAATTTGTTCCCTTCATGCTTGAATCATTTATTTAATTCCAAAGGAAGTAGAAAAAAACCTTACGACTGCAAGGTCCCACCCACGTGTATGCACGCACAAATGTCAATTGCAAAGTTTAAAACGTATATCGGAATTAAGTTCCGTCCAGAGGTAGATAGATAACTTTTCCTATTACACAAATCATTTTAAAAGAGTCATATACTCATATCCCGCCATTTATCTTTTAAATGTACATATTAAATGTCAGTGAATGCATGTAAAGCATGCCTTTCAGGAAACTACAGACTTCTGATATCATTAATTTTCTCATTCACAGTTTTGTTTACTTACATACAATTCAGTGAAATCTTAGATTAATCCAACTTTTCCAGTTCTCCGACTGTCATCTTAATTCACAAAGCCAAATATACACTTTACGTGGATGTAGTTGAACAAAGCCTAACTTGCAAGATGTACCAGATGTGAACGAAACACTGATTCGTCAACGTTCGTACCCCTAAAACCTTAAAACCCTACATACAAGCAATACAAGATGGCTTCTGGTCTACCCACACACAGAAGAGGAACTTGCCCAGAATATATTTTTTTGCCCTATCAAATTTCAAAATCTTGACACTTACCAGTTGTTCAGCGGTCTCCCTCCACTGCTGATTCAAATCTGGTAAATCTGGAGTTGAACTGACAGCTACTTTGGAGTCAATGGCTGCAGAATCCACAGTAACATCCTCTGGCATTGGTCGATGATGATCGACTGGGCTGTCAGTCGTTTGCTGCAGGTTCAGGCCTACAGGTGACGTGATTTTCAAGTCAGCTGGGCTCGGACTGTCTCTGGAAGGCGGCGGAGGGTCCGACGTCAGAACCAGGGTTTGACTCCCGGACTCGGAGCTGATCCGCGAATCACTGGTCAGTCGCTGGGCGGATACACTTGGGTCTGGAATGTGATTGGGAGCACTGGACACGCAGCCACCTATGGTAGCTATGTCGGGGCTAGGGTGACCGGATGGCGGTTTCCGGCACCCGTGAGTGCTGGTCCGCTCCTCGGGGAGAGTGTCGTCCGCATCGGGGCGCGCTGGCAAGGACGCCCCCGGGACGCGACAGGGAGGAACCACGGGGGGGTTGGAAGAAGCTGCGACAGGAGTTGAGGTTCTGCCAGAATCTCGGGCTGAACCGTTTGGCACCGTGCGATCTTGGAAAGTTCCATTCGGGGCAGAGGATGTGGGACTCTGCACTGGGCTGCCATCATGGGTTTTCTCCACAGCTGCCACCAACGTTGGCACTGTGTCCCCTTTGGTGCTGCCACTGTTATTCTCTGTGGATAGATAGGAAAACAGTTGAAAAACTTGAACTTCAAGGACCGAATGTTCTTATAACTCAATGGTATCAATGGTAAAAGTAGAATCGTATCAGAAAATAAAACTGATACTGTATATCAGAACTTCCAAAGCTATATATTTTCCGATTTTCAGAAACCTTGGAAGAATGGACGTCACTCAGAAGTCGAGTACCTTGATCCTGATATCATTTTCAATTTTATAATCAAAGGATATAACCGACGAATCCTCTAAACCGATAAACAAAAATTACGAGAATCCGCATTTTTTATGTTCCTTAATTCTTAAAATTCGCAAATTGTGTATTTTAAGCACACGCTTAGCCGATTAGTAGATATTGTTAAAAAAAAATATGTAAGAAGTCATACATTGGCATAGTCTGGTGATTCTAGTCTACCGCTGCATCACCTAACACATTTAAATCTTAGAAAGTGTGACTAAACCTATTAGACCATGATACTAAAAAAGCAAAACTTGTATACGTGATAACGCAATTACTGATATTCTTCTCCGACTTTAAAGACTAAATTAAATTAACACCTACCATGCAATCAACTTACAATTAATAAAAAACAACACTTGATCATGTACTAGTACACAAAACGAGGACGTATTCTTAGATACTCCTCTTACACGACAGGGGGTTCTTAACCTATTGGGGGTGCGTGAACTTAGATAGGGAAAATGACATCTTTATTTTCGCTAACTTCTAACAGAAATTAAGCATTTCCTATAATTAGTAATGCAAACAAATATCTTACGAAACCCGTGTTTTAATACAGTGATAAACTATATAATTTGCTTCCTGTGAAATCCCACGAATTTTATGCATTTAAAACATTAGTTTGAGAAGTGATCCATTAGGTTTCGCCAGACTGTTGAAGGAGTCCATGGCACCCAAAAAAGGTTGAAAACCTCTACTACAAAAGGAAGCACTTTAATACAAGTTACAAAATTGTAATCAACACAAGCGATTTTGAACGTACGTCTGTCTACTTTATGCGAAATGTATATTTGTTGTGATCAGATTATAGGAATCGTCTGTAATTTCTAATTGATTAACTCTCTCTCGCACTATTCGCTTATTCGACAAACCCCAGACCAACAAGGTTTTTTTTTTTGCATATATTTTGCTAATAGAAATGTAGAACAGATGGTGGCCTTTGAAATGGTTCACACAAATGTGTCAACACACTGGGCTCTTCTGTTGTCCCATTCTCGTTGACAAAATCCCCTCAATAAAGAAGTAGCGCAGGCCACACCAAAATAACTAGTTTGAAATTCGAGAGAACTTTAGAATCGAGTTGGCCACTAAATATGAAACCTTCGTACGTTTAATTGGTCTGCCAAGCAGTGGTGCACTTAAAATATTTAGTGAAAGTATATTATTTCATGAATGACATTCTTGTATTTACAAGGGCCTGCTAAGAAGCAAATGTGAGGAAAGTGATAGAGGAAGTTGCACAACAAGATCAAGTGCTTTTTGTCTGCTAGTAGGTCAAGTGATTCAGCATTGTCTTACAATTTTAAGTTATTCCAATTCCATTTTGACCAGCTAATTTTTATCCAATTGTCTTTCAACTCAATTAAAAGGTGTTGAAAATCGGTCTTTGTTTTCAACACTTAGGTGGGATGAAACGTTTTCGAATTAGCACTTAATCAAAATGACGTCTGTTCTTTATGATGGAAATGTTAACAATCAATAAGCAAGAAAGATGCAGGATGTAGTACTCAGAAGAAGCCTTTACCTTTATGTGAAACAATAATTGTGATAGTCAAAATAGCTATACACGTAATTCACTAGCAGTTACGCTTTGGCAAGGGATTTGACATAAACATGCTTATCTGCTGATAAACTGCCGTACAATACATAAATATTGTAATGCAGGATATGGTAAACGCATACTGTGAGCGGTATGTTTATACAATAACAACATATCAACTAACTTTAAATGATAAGTACGCGCCAGGCAACGACAAGTAACAATTTCAACAATGAAAAATATAAATATAAACTAAATTTCTGGTCGTTACCATTTGTTTAAAGCTGAAACATTGTGAATCTGTTCGATTTAATATACAATTATATAATTGTATTTAAAAATAAAACATCAATCTGTAATTACTATCACTATCGGAACACAAAGCGTTATCATTATTAATACCTAGAAAACTTGTTATATCATGGGAGATAGAAGACCTACTTTTAAATATACAGCTAATGAAGCAATATGACATATATAGCACACACACAAACACACATTAAATACATCTAGATTAAAGCACACAGTCACGTCATCCCTTTCAATCTCTACAAGTCTTAAGCCTACTGCTATCTAAGGACCATCCCAAAGTATTGGGCCAACTTTTAATCAACAATATTTTACCAACCAAATGCCAAATTATTAAGTTTTGACTTTATTTCAACAAGTAAACGCCATGATTTTATGTGATTGTATATTATGGAGGTTAAAAGTAAACTATTACAGGGTGTCCAGTTGATTTGTTGGGAGAAATTCAGGGATTTCATGGCTCACCATTCAATTTTCAAGGCCACCTCCCACAACAAATTACCGCAAAAATTCTCAAGTTTTTTTTTATATATATATAAAGGATTTTTTTCCAATTAACAGAAAGTGCGGAAAGGTGCTTTTTATTTTTGAAACTATAGCTATTGCCAACGTTGACTGCCAACACGAACAGGCTGAACACAAAAGCACTGTGCGTTATTTGGGACTACAGCATGCGATTTGCAGTTGATACAGAAATGAGAATATGTGATTAAAAGCAATAATAACGAATAATAAATGTCGACCTGCCTATTTCATAGCGAATCCTATCTGGAGCGAACGAGTAACTCCTCTTGTTTTTGAAGGTGCACACTTCCCAAACCCTACCCATTAACTTGTTCACTGTTTTTCGTTTTAATGAGAAACCTCCAGACATTGTCGAAATGTAGTGCAATTTCCCGAAAGAAGTATCCAACTTTGGCTCATTTGACAGGAAGTTTCACCGTGAATCCGAGATGACGTTTACAATTCCACTTGGAATCCATTGTGTTTTGTCATGCAGGGCTGAATGCGCTACCGTTTATCCAAGTCTGGCAGCTTTGCGAGGCTGTAGGTCTACCTCACAATGGCGGTATACACGAGTCAAGCCCCTGTGATTCTCGCAAAACCTACCTAGCTTCTGATTTAAAGCACTTATCAGTATTCAATGGCACATCTCCATGATTTACTGATTAAGCGGAAAAACACCCACTGGCGTCAAAAACGATAAATGCCAAACAGCGACAAGGTATGACACCATAGTGATTGGATTCGAGTGGGATGACTAGAGCTGATCAGATGAGCTTTTTTGTGCGATAACTTGCATTGCAGTAACATAACTGATAAGTGAATAAACGCTGATTGCCTACAACTAATCAGAAGTTCTAAATTGTTCATCAGCCGAAACATGCAGACAGGAGGCAATTATGTCTAAATGCCTTCTTATGCAGTGCAGCATAACCTACCAATTTGGACGCTGAAAATCAGGCATCCTTAGACCATGAAATGTTAGCAGTCGGCAGAAGGTTGACCGCACGACTGTAGATATAGCATTGCCCTACCACAAGTTTGTATGTGTTGAGAGAACAAAAAAATAGGGGTTTCCATTGAAGAAAATGCTGTTTAACATGATTTTACCTACAACAGCGTCATCTATGTTAAAACAGATCTTGTAATTTTCTGGGATCTGTTTTCACATGCAATAAAAATAAAAATCAGAATGATACTTTTATGGCTATCAAACTGCATTGCGCTACATGCATCTTAATGTAGTTAATGAATGACCGTCCAATCTCTTGATAGATTCTTATTTACGAGAGTATTTCAAGCTAATATCCAATCGCAAAAGAACTTAAAAACATTGCTCATTGTTTATGTTGATGAGGATAGTACTCACTTCAGAAAAGATAAACGCGTCATTCGCTGCCATCTACTGGCAAAAAATGCTAGTGCCAAAAAGGCACCAAATTCAAATTCTGATGAGGAGTGTTTTTATTGGCAGCTCTTAGAAAATTAGAAAAGGTTCCAAGTTTTCTAATACTGTAATAGAGAGTTTGAGCCATCCAACGCTAACGAAACGATAACGGTAACGATAACGAGAAACAGCGCTGGCGGACTGGAAGATCAAGGACTACCCCCATTCCGGACTTCCCGCGCTGTTTCTCGTTTACGTTTCGTTAGCGTTGGATGGCTCAAACTCTCTATTATTTCCAAGAAAGGTAACGATAATCTCCATAAACACTACGTAATACTGTACAACGATATCGTGCGATAAAGTGAAAGTAAACACCCTTCCCAGTCGCTTCTTGCAATGATAATATTTTCATGTGATCAAACTGGTAACAGAAATGAAAATGTATTTAAACAAAAAAAAAATAGTTCCATGATCTTTGATTATCCCTCGTGAAGTGCTTAACATTAGAGAGTTTGAGCCAGCCAACGCCCTAACGTTAACCTTAACGTTAACGACGTGAAGGCGTTGGTTGACTCAAACTCTATTAGCAGGTGGCCCAAAACCTTCTTAAACCTTGTATAAGTGAAATTTTAAAAAATAAAACCGCCTGCAGCGGAATTATGAATCATCCGGCATCGGAAATTGGTCACCAAATGAAATTATTCTATCGTGGACAATCAAAGTTCAAGGGTTAATTTTTATCAGGAGAATTTTTTTTCCTTCCTGATGAAAATGTCAGCATTGCAGGCATTGACCGAGTGGGGTGTTAGCAATAGCTGTATAACAAGCTGAATTCCACCAACCTGAAACGACTGGTGAAGCGGACCTGGCCGCAGCCCTCCTGGCGGCGATGCCCCCAGAGTCTTTCTGCAACTGCGGAATGTGCGACTTGCTTCGTTCCTCTGCCAGCCTCGACCTGGTGTTGGCTGGCGTGGCACTGACGATCCTGGGGCGCTGCGAGGGCGTCGCCGATGTGGGTCGTTGCTGTTTGGGGGAGGCCTTGGGGGACGCATTAGGCGACGCTTCAGGTTTGGGCAGCTCTCGGCGCTTGGCCGCAGAGGCCCTGGGGCTGGCGATGACGGCGTCGATGGGTTTAGGGGACGACGGCGGAGCTGGTTTCACCTGTCCCACAACCGTCTTCTTCGCGTCGCCGTTGGTCGGCGGTATCTCGTCCAGAGGCGACGGCGGCAGGTAGCTGGCGAATTCGGGCGAGAAGGGTCCCGGGGAGACGATGGCCTCCCCGGCGCCGCACTCGTGCAGGTCCAGCTCCAGCTCGTGGCGCCGCCCGTTCAACTGACTAGAGTGGTGCTGGTGGTAGAAGGCGGCGGCGGTGGCGTTTTCGCGGTTGCGGTCCCCCAAGATGCTGTCCGCCGAACGGGACTTGTCCCTGGGGGACAGGGGCGACTCCCGCTTGGGGGACGAGCCCATGCTTTGGGTTTCTCCCGGCGACGGTGACCGGGACAGGCGGTTGGGAGAGAAGGTGGCCCTGCTGGGGGAAACGGAACCGCTGCGGCGCTTGGAAGCTGTGCTTCCGGCGCCATTCTTGCGCATGCTCTGCTCCTCCAACCGTTCAAACATGGCGCGTGCAGTGTTAAATCTCGCCAGGTGGCTCTCCGTGCGGTTGAGGTGGACGCCGCCTGGGGGCGCCGGCATCTCTGGGGTGGCAGAGGACCTGCGCTCAACTTTGGGCGGCTCCTCTACGGACGGGGGTGGCTCCTCCGCCACCATCGCCTTCTTGGCATGTTCGGTCTTAGGGGAGTCAGGCTTGGCGAAGCCTGGTCTGGCGTGGTATATCTCCTCCTTGGTGGGTGTCAGAGACTGGAACATATTGGCGATTGTGCTCACCTTCGTCCCCCCCAAACGCGAAGGCTTGCTCGCGGCCTCGCCCCCCCTGGGCGGCTCTGGGGTGCATTGCAGGCGCTCGTGGTGGGTGCCGCTCTCGAAGGTGGACTTCAGGGAGTTGATGTATGGTCTCTGGCTCGGCTTCTGGTTGTTGGTCTGCTCTCGCCAGCCGGATCGGGTCCGGCTCACTCGCAGGACCTCGGCCCGCACGTTGGACATGGTCGCTGCCTGCTGCAGGGAACCCTCGCCGTTATTCGGTGTGCCTCAACGGAGTTCAAAGGCCGGGATGCGAAGGGGCAAGGCAGTCATGAAGGCGAAGAACCGTGGGAGCACCTCCTGGATAAGGCATTTGGTCCTTCTGAAAAACACGAACGAGGAGCATTAAACATATTTAACTACAATATTTTTCTACAGTTTAAAAAATATATATATCTTATTATATCAGATTATACCCCATTATCAGAAATTTCCCGAGGTGCTACAAATTCAAGCCCAATTCCCGACTTTCAAGGCTAATGGACACTGTGTTAACGTTCTGCACTATCTTAAATTAAAGATAGCAGCTGCTTCCCAATTATCACTTAATTTAGTACTACAGCACTGAAAAAAGTCTTAAGTGACGATGATGTTAGACTAATTGACAGCTGCAACGTTGTAATTATCTTAAAATGGATAATTATGACAGGCTACACTATCAATAGATGGCGCTGCCAGTATTTTTGAAATGCATACACGTGCATGTCACTCAACAGAGAGTGCAAAATCCGTACCTAAAGTAGGAAGAAGCTTTCCAATTCATGCACAAGCCGGTTAAAATGTTTAATTTTCTTTGCCACAATAATAAACAACATTTCAAAAGTTGCACAGGAATATACACACAGCGCTTGTTTACATGGCCAGGAAAGCGAGTTTCTAATTAAAATAAACATTGCAAGCCACGTGCTATTAATTCGCAGCCAACGTAGCCCTGAAAACTATACCTCCATTAAACAACACAGCATGTAAAATTACTTCAGTGGCATTCTGTTTCTTTGCACTTTCCAGAAACACACTGCCGTATTGATTCTTGTCTACAGAGATTTTTTAATATAGCATGTCTTTCAGCAGGGTGCAGTAAACTTCCCTTTGAAACTCCTACCTGGGGGAAAGCAGATGTTATCAAGAATAGCAACAAAATAAGGAAATGCGGTCGGATTTGCCGATTTGGGAATCCTAGGTTTCGTACTTGACGATTCAGGTATTGAACTAAACGTGTTTTTGTAGCTATGGAAAAGCTCCAATTTTATTTGAACAACTTTTTAAATTGCAGTCTCACCACTGTCACCCCCTAACGATGGCTACAACGTGATGCTCGAGTGCAATGCGTGTTTGCCAACTATTTTTCACCCAAATGTGAGTGACTCTTAGCACGCTAATGTTATAGTAATGTCATCTGAGACTCTGAGTGATAAGAATAAACATCACAATTAAGGGTTAATTAATTCAAATGGTTATCGCTCTTTGCAGAGCCGAAATATAACCTTTCACGAGTGGTTATGAAAAATGCAATGCTAGCTAGAATGGTTGGTTGGATGCCTCAAGTATATACTATGCCAATACAAATATTATTTCCATGTCTTCAAGTGGTATTATAGAATTTAAAAGTTCAACTTCCATTGTTATATCCACAACTTAGTTCATTGGGTAGTTCAATGCATGACTCCTCCCTTCCCGCCATTAAAGTTAAGGTAAGTATAAACTGCTGACATATGTGTCTAAATATTAACCATGAAATATAGACTTCCTTAATAGAAACGTCACACAAGTTAACGGGTTTTGGCACATATCACAAATACTTTTAGAATTCATGAAAAAATACACTCGCTCACACGTACAGCTAGATGGTGCGTACCTGACAATTACTTCAATTGCTATGGTGTAATAAAGTTTTAATTGGCGAACAAACAGAGTTTGACTAGATTACTAACCTTGCTAAAAAGTTTTGGCAGCCGGTTGCTCTAACAAGAAAAATAAAATGACAAAAGCTATAAAAAGGCAAGATTTGTCCAACGGAAATTAGGAAATACCCGTTATTGGTTAACCTAGACCTACATGACACGAGATAGTAAAGTCGTGATTTTCCACTAGAAAAAAAAATCCTATTCATTATAATTTCAAAAACTACAAAATGTATCAGGAAATGACTTTGCATGATTGTACAGCCATTGCGCGGTTTTTCATTACGGTTTATTATATTTTTGCATACATAAAAATAAGGGACATGTCTTATTAAAACCGGGTTGACCAGCAAACAATATATTAGAAAAGATGTTGTATGTGCAACCGTCCATAACAAGTACTCAAGGTCGGTGGTGTTTTTTAATAAAATATTAAAATTATAAGTGGATCGCTCTGGTGACATCACAGTACCTGTTAATCAATCCCATTAGCTTAATTTACTCATTTTGCAGTTTCAGTGGACGAGTATGTCTCAAAGATCGCACTACTTAAATCTGACACCAGACAATAGATAGTCATGACATTTTGTTTAAAATTCGCCTCCATACAGTGCTTCATCATATTATCAAGGATTAAGTCTGGTATATTTTCTAAATTCAAGGATTCTAGTAAATTTACCAGAAATGTCATCATTTGGAAACATATGTTAGTCACTTCCACCTCTATATAACCTCAAACGATGCCCTTGATTTTTGAAGCACGGTCCGAAACTAGACAGGACAAAAAAGCCTAGCAATAAAAATGCCAATTTCAAAAACACAGAATGCACTAAACAAACAACCAGAGTAGTATAGTTGATACCAGAGTAGCCCATGGTTGTGATTCAATCTACTTAAAATAGGAATGAATTCTGTTAATAACAATAGTTTTACCGGTACATTGGGTAAATGGGACAGGGAAAGCTATGGGGTAAAAACCTAAAAAATCCAAACGCTTATCAAAACTTACTTTCTAAAACAAAGGGTTTGTAGGTTTGAAATTTACTTATCAAACACTTATTGTGGGAAATTTCTCAACAGAAAAACAAAACATTCACACAAAAGTGAAATTACAATAGCAACACTGTCTTCATCATTAAGTATTATAATTTATAGAAAACAAATACATAATTACGCATGGGGAAAAATCACTAAAACAAAATGAACACGCAGTTTTACATAATCCGATTATGGATTTAAAAGACAATTTTAATTTTTGAATCAACAGTCAATAACATAACTACACTGTGTAATCATATTGAAGCAGCGAGCTGATTTCCATAATTTCAAATAGACTTAGTGATAACATTATGTCATTTGCGTATTACCGTGAGGTTTAATTTTCATAAAGCTATTTCCCCCATTGTAATTCTGTAGAAGGCCTGCATTTATAGATCAACTGCAAGTTGGGAACTCCCTGCCCTTCAGCACCAAGACCCAAGAGGTTTTGAAGAGCATACAAACTCGGTTATAACAGACCAAGGATAACGCAAAATACAAACAAATGCACGTGGGTGTTTCAATTAAAAACGAATCCACAACTTCATCCTACAATTAGGGCCCTACTTCTACATTAGGTTGCACGAAATTCATTACAAGCACTTTGAAATAATAAAAGCTCTATGCCTTCTACGTGCACTTGCCCATCCGGAAATGCTTATTATGAACGTTATACGCAGTCTTTAATCAATATAGCCCATCAGAACCCACACCCCGCGCACGACTGCTGTGCCATTTCAGCCTTTTGCAATGATTAGCATATACATTTTATGGCATTACGTCTCATTCGCCCGTAGGTGGAGCCCCCCTACAATTTAATATCGCATCCTTATTGGGGGAAGCGGCCATAGAGATTAACAATCCCCTTTTGGGAATTCAAACAACGCTTTTAAAAACGTATCCTTCCATAAGATATATTATTCAAGTCTCGAAAATAAACGCCTCAACGGTAGCGTCATATACGGGGGCCCTATTTTTTATGGGAATATCATCATACAGCCCATAAATGTTTTCCCTTTTCTGGAACAGTGGCAACACACCCGCTACTTTAGCCCTCCTTTTGCTGACAATGTGATCAGACGCATGCGTAAACTGACGAATGGGGACTACCAATGATGCCAATCTAATTTTCGCTGAAAATAAGGCGTATACAGAGTGAATCAGTCACAGTCAGTACAAAAACAAACCTATTAAAAATGATCAATTGAGGGGATTGATCATTTTACCGCATTTTTATCAAAGCAAAATAATAGTCATCAAGTGAAATTTCGCCATTTACAATTTTCTGAAATGCATTCCACGAGATATTTTATTCATGTTCTTTGGGATCACCAGCAATAAAATCCAAAAATAACATTAGAATTACTATTATTTACATTATCATTTGTAGTTAACAAATAAAAACATAGCAAATAAAGATTTTTCCATTGTTATGCCAGCATGTTCGTGACAGCAAGAGTGTATGAATTGCTAATGCTCTTTAAAAAAAAAAGGTTGAATATGATATTAAATTGTAGTGTTGGCGAGACATGCATATTGGAACCAAGAAAGTATACTAACGAGGCTATTGCTATCCTCAGACAACAACGAACGTTATGTAAGCTATTACTAAAAATTAGGCTAAGAAAAAAACAACGGCCTATATCATGGTCATCGTTCCCCATACCCTATTGGTAAATTTCCATTGTATAGACAGCAAAAAAAACCCGCATCGTTTATTCTATTGATTTACTTAAAAGTAGATTTCATCTGCAAATTACATGTACAGCAATCTGATCCATTGTATGTCACTTAAAAAAACTTATTCAACAATAAAATAAAATTGTTAATATGGAATAAGTTGAATTCGCATTGACATACAAACTGTGATTTACCGAGGGTGCGTACACAGCTATCGTCTAGTACAAAAGAAATGTTTGAAACTGACCGTCATGAAGACGCTTTGCCCTACATAGGGTCACTGGCTCCCCCACCTCGTTATCATCGAAAATTTATAGTCAGGGATAAGCTATTTTTGTCTGGGGAAATGTTTTCAGTTTTACCCTCACCGCTACTGTTTGAATCGTTTTTCATTATCAATATGTCAATGCTGTACTGTACATCAGATTGTGAATCAGAATAACAGGGGGCCTCTCTCACAAACGTGTCGTTTTCCAGGCGGCCTAGTTGCATAACCAATTTAGAGCCATCATTATCGTTTGCAGATTTATAGTAGATTTGGTGAAATGTTTTGAATTTCGAGTAATATCCATCGATGATAGCATCGCTAGAATGGGGTTGCTTGGCAATGACCTATCAGCAGCAATCCTGGTGGTGTTTCTTGATTACCGGAATGGATTTTTCGAAGAGGAAAATTGCGTTTAAGACCCACCAGAGCTGTTGTTCCACCAATAGGACTCAGAGTAGCATCTGCACTGAAGCGATATGGATCATTGCAAGTTTTTATAAACATCTGGTCACCTTAGAAAATTTAAAGAAAGTTTCCCAGTGGCAAGTTCTTCAAAGAATTCAGGAATACATATATCATCATCAATAAAATTGTCTAAAAAAATGTATACGAGTTAATTTCTGACAAGGAAGGGAAGGGGGTGAGACCTTGTACGACTTCCTTTCAAATTAAAATTCAATGGCTATAGGCTTGGAAAAATTACCGGAAGGTTTGCACTCGAAATTCACTTTGTATCTAATGTCAGGTTTTTTTTCCCTCCGAAAGGTTTAAATGAGCAGTCGCAGTTATCCAAGCGGGCTTCCTGATAATTCAACATCACTGTTTTATTTATTGTCGGTCTTGTATTCAGTCCTACAGCTTTGTATCCTTAGCTTTGTATCAGTTATTTCAAATTAGCGTAGGCCCGGGTCTACACACCCAGAGCAGGTCTACAGCATCGTGATAAAATAACCTGCATATGTTGTGCATGGCGAAGTTTGTGAAAAAATACATTAAGGGTGCAGGTATATGGTCAAGCCTTGGGTTGAGTCGAATTTTCAAAACAGTGATTACACGGTGGGGTATAAACTGCATAGGGTATTGGGATGACTAATTTGATGATATCATTACACCACCACCCTGAAATCAATTTAAATAAATGACTCAAAATCGGGTGTAAATAAGCTGAATAATTCTACAGAGTTGTGTTGTCAAGTGGTTTGTACCCAAGTATGATGCTCTCATACAGGCAGTAATTTAGCAGATGAGCAGTTATTTGTGCAGAACCTGTATATTAATCTATTTGACAGACTTCACCTTTGGATTTCAAAGCAGCCAGTGGGAAGACTTCGCCCACGTAACCGTATATGAAGTATATCTGCTTAAATAATCACTATGAACAATCGCAACATTTTTTTTTCTAAAGCAATTAGGGCAATAAAACAATAAATAAACATAAATGCATTAATGTCGGTAATTGTATATACAGGTACCCGTTACCTTCAACGTGGAAATCATGTAACAACGAGCACACAATTGCTACTGGAAGATAGCCAAAGTCAGATAACGCGAAACATATTCAAAATCTATATACAGATTATTATTATTTAAAATTACCATTGTGAACATTACTCCAATCAGTAATTATAAAGTGTAACATTAAGTTTTAAACGGTCATATGAAGTTTGAAAACATGGACTGGGTTTACGACAGACGTAAACAAATTTGTGTGAGCTTTGGCAATATCTGATAAATATTTGGTGCAGATGTGGTCATAGGTCACAATTAAGGTGAAGTAGGGAGTAAATTAGATCGCCAATTTCCACATTTCCAAGGTGATAGCCGGTACAGGTAGACCTAGTTTAATCCATTAGTAGGCCATTCACCTAAAATCTCTCAGCATTAAAATCCCATTCAAACAAGCTAACACAATGGTGATAGTTTGTAATCTGTAGTCTTTGTAAATGCCTAATCAACATGTGAGCTAAGAGGCATTAAATACCTCTGGTTTGCTATGTATACAATAAATACATCCGGTGGACCTATTTTACTTTGTATTGCAAAAGCTCACCAGTTTTTTTGTGTGTTTTTTGTTTTAGCTGATATTGTCAATGTCGTATACCAGCGCCAACTATAAAAAGTGGTTAAATGATAAGTTGAAATGTTAATGTATGGTAAAATCGCTCTTGCAGTCGTGTCACTAATTGATACATTATCATATCATTATACTGTACAGGTAACTGTGCTTTAGAATTTTTCCTGATTAAACATTGTGGTTGCACCTTGGCACAAATCGTGCATCTTGCCCCCAAACTAGTCTTTATATGGACAACAAATACTGGATTCTCATGAGTGAGTGAGCATGCATGACACTATAGGGATCGACTCCTCAGATACTATCCCTTATAAACATGTTTAAATATTTTTAAACGAAAATGCGTACTGAGATTGGGGTGATAGCAGCCCCAAGGCTATAGCCTATGCGTTAAATAAGTTCAACAAATTGGGTGTGTCCGGTATAGGTCAAGTACCATTAATGTGGTTTCTAGTCAAATCCATACCGGACCATACGGCAACTTTGGAAGTTTTGTATTGTACACAAACACCTGTACAAAAACCGGGTACCAAAAAGTGAACTACTGTGAAGGCCAATAGCCCTGCTGAGAGTTGAACAGATTTAGTTCAATTTAACTCAGTGCTCAAACCAGAAATCTAGCTAGCCAGTTTGTCCAGTTCATAGCTATTTTTCAGCAAATTCCACTCAAAATTTAATTTTTAAATAACAATTACAATTTGTTTGAAATTAATTGACTTATCACAGGCAAGCACCTTGCTTATTTCTCGTCCATGGTAATAAATTCAAACAAGGATATAGACTTGATGGATTATTATTGCGCAGTGTTGACAGTATAATGGATCTTGTATATTGGGGTCTCTCATGGACCTGGTTTCATAAGATTTACCAAGCGGACAGGGTAAACAGCTAATCTAGTTCATTTACTTGAAATGAGTACGACTAGCATGATGGAACAATTATTCCAGTTTTGTAAACAGGTATTTGGTCAGTGATACCGAACTTATAACAACATGAAATGACCGATTGGTGAAGGAAAAACACAATGAATTTAATAGCATATAAATACAGACATTGTGCTTTTTGTCTATTAGTTCATTAGTAGCATTTTAAGTTAGTTAACCTTTATAGTTCGTAAACGTAAATATGATAAACGTGTTAGGGATCTGCCATTTTTATAAATAACATGTCTTTGCCTCTATCTGGTCCTATCATAGATTTCACGCGCCATCGATATAAACAAAGTTTACAGTATATCAACACAAAATCCATAAGCTCAGATACACATTATGTTGTCCGATTAGAATTCATATGCACCCTAAAGTTTAAGGCTGTGTTAGTAAAAGGTCAATAGCACATGCAAATTGCAAAGATGACATCATAGACGACAGCATGTGAAAGGATGGACGCCAGTGCACACTGCACAACTTTGTCTACCTTTCCTGTTTTGTTATTTCGTCACACTTCTTTTGCGCTTATCAAAATAGCTAGGGCATCATTGGCTCCGAACAACCAATGCCGCAGTACCATTAACTTACTTCAAATATTGACAAGGAAAGTTATTGCAATTTAATATTATCAAATCGCGTCACTTCCATCACGCCCAACTTCACTGTCATCAGTCGATCACAGGCCCATCATGGTATACAAACAACATGTATAAAACATGGATTGCAAACACACAAAAGCATCCAATAGTGCATGGAAACCAAAACTGGAAACTTTAAAAAAAACGATGAAGATAAAAGGAGAACAGTAAACTTTTTATAGGCTTAGGTATTGAAAGTAGGTTTATTTATTTTACGACATTTAAAGCTGTATTGAAAGTAAGGTCTGATAATTTTTTTCAATTACTGTTTTAATGAGCAGAAGCATATCTTTATTAGTTACGCCAATTTCTACAAGCTGTTATGTTAGATGCTGTAGTAATTTTCAAGTGCCTAGTGCTACTCCTACTTTGTTATTCACTGAATTGGTACTTTGGGTTCTTCTTTTCCCCTTAAATAATGTAGCCAAGGTTTCCTGGGAGGAAAACGATATTGGTGTGGTCTATTTAACGACATTGGAGGCAGTTAGGGACCGACTCATTCTGATGTTATCCTATCCTATTGCTCCAATAAAAAGTATCAGTTGTTTTTAGAGAAGCATGGTAGTCAAGTAAGATGAATGAAATAGCATACAAAACTCTATTTGAAATTGTAACGGTTTCAACTAGTTTATTCACGAATTATCTAAAATTATGAACTATTTTGACCTATAATTGACTATAATTTGACCTCGAACTAGAAACTGAGACCACATGGATCAACGTCTGAAACAACATTGAAACAATGAAACGTAGGATTGCGACGGCATTGTTATGTCTAATTGTTTTAGAATTGTATTACAATAATCTGCAGAGCCCATAGTCATCCTTGTCCATGTCAATATTATTGGCAGCAATAAATTCAACTAAGACTTATACTGGCTTTACATTCATCAAGGAAGGAAAACTCCAACGTTGTATCCAAAATTATATTCTCAAACATTAAGAAAAGTTATTTATTGTATCCTTAAGCTGCGTATGCGTTTAACCAGGACATTGTGTATGGTATTTAAATACATTTTAAGCATATCGCAAAAGTGCAATAACGACGAGCAGTGGCGTGACAAATTGCACAACCAGGTAACTTGTCCATAACAATAGGCTCACACTTCCATGGATTCGTTCAAATGTCTACTTCAAACACGATTATAATCTGCTTGAAAAAATATGGTCAATTAAAGTCCACAGGAAACTTGAAGTATTCCCTGTTTTGAGGCTAGACACTGGAAATCCCAAACCATTTCATGAATTCAGGGCGGATTGGCCAGCAAAAAAGCATAAAAAATCATTTATTTCAAAAACTATATTGCCAATTAAGTTTTCTGACCCATTAACCACAAGAAGTATAATATTATCACTACAGAATATATACTCCTATGAAAGAATAAGCAATTAGTGAAGTTTCTGTAATTAGTCACCCAATTCGGCATTACAAATTTAATCATGGCCACACCTGTGAACGAATTCTTAATTTAACATTTATCAACCTGACGACCACAACATGATACAAATAATATGACCGCAACTTTTTTTTAAATTTGCCAGGAACAACATTGAATTTTTTAATGGAGAAATGGGGTACTACCTTTAAAGGCAAAAATAGCCTAGCTGTTGAAATGTGTGAAAAACCGGTCCATGTATGAGGTGCTCGTCCTACGCTTTTTTTAACTGTATCAATCGCAAAACGTTTATTTAGGCTACTATACAAGTCCAGTGTACTTGCTAATTAAATAAGTATTTATAGGAAAAATTAAAAATCTTTCATGTTTCTTGTTTTTATAGTTATTTATCAAGATGAATGAAGTTCAGTTGAAATACAAGGTCTATGTAACATACATTTTCAGGTTTTGGGGTTCTATTTATAACCACTTCAAAAAAAATTATAACTCAAACGTGTCCCTCTTTTTCAGCGAGGATTTTTTTGTCATCACGAAGGAAAGATGCAATATGGAGAGAAGAGTTTGAAATAATGCAATGTTTGCACTTATCAAGCCCTACAAGGTTTTGGGACCTCCTCGAAGATTATTTTGGGGTTAATCTACCCACACCAAGCATATTAGAACAGTTTAAAAGCTTCTTAGTGGTTTCCAAAGTTGGTTCAATGAAACTGGCGAAAAAGTTACTCTTAAAATTTAATCAGGAATGTAATCCGTCACAATTTGCATATCAATTATATCAAATTTCACGAGCATTTTTCGGAAGGATCTTTTTAACTTCAGAAAAGAGGGTGATTATCTCGTGTTGTTTACATACTTCATATTGGTGCTCAGACTACATTTTTATTACCTACGAGTAAAAGAATTCGTCTAAATTCAATTATATAAATGTTATGCAAAAAATGTAATACATCAGACATGTATTGTACCTTAGGTAGCACTGTAGCTTATAAATACGTAAACATTTCCATCAATTGGTAATAATACTTATAATACTACCTTCAATTTAAGTATTTAGGGTTTTTTGCTTCGATGACCGAGTTTATGTAAATTTACTTCTAAATTTCAATTATTTTTCTAGTTTATAGTTTCATAAACATTCGTGAAAGTGTATTTAACCATGAAAACTGTAAAAGCAATAATGGAATTTCAAACTATAAGCACGCTAATGTTAAATTAAAAACAAATCCCTCATAACCAAAACTGACCAAGACTTTTCATCCAAGATAAACAAAGGATGAACATTACAACGATTGCATACAGTATATACACCTTATAATGCTTATAATAACATCGTTCAAAATGTAAACGTATAATTGAAAGCAATGCGGAGGAATGTGGCTAAAAAATGTAATCCTTTCAAGCGTGAGGAAGATAGACCGGTTTTGTAAAAGAATATTTTACCAGGTTTCCCACATTTTGAGTCTCACGTCAAATATTTTCAAAAACGTAGGCCTACAGCAAGCTCATGACAAATTCACACTTATGTTTTAATAGATGGAAAATAGAGTTGCTATGAGCGCTGTGGATTAAGACATGCAGCAACTGAAAGCTATCATTCATCGAAAATTTGCACAAATGTTCTTCAAACATGAATATTTAGGTAACCTTTGCAGAGTGCGAAAACGAAAATGCAGGTGAACACCCTCTACCACATTAACGACTAAGGACGCCTAATGGTCGCCTGCCAATAAACCGAGAAATAAGCATTTGAACAAAGATATCGAGCATCCTCACCTTTAATTGCAGCTTGCGGTATCCTTAGCGCTTGTCATACTCCATTCCTGCCCGGCACATATTCCAAAATTTGCGTCTTGTATATTAATTCGCACACAAAACACAGCAGACAGACGCGGCGAGCAATCCCCCTACAACGCCGATGAAAACATCTTTTTTTTCGCTTTCTGGTTCTCTGCTCTACTGCGAGGACACCTGGTGGTATTTCTACTACGATATAAGCCTAGAAGATGAAAATGAATATGAATACGCCATAGGTAGGAGCGCCGTATTGTGCTTTCAGGTCTTTTGAGTCGTTGTCACTAATTGGGCACAGTTTTTGCCGCGAAAATTTAAAAAATTGAAATATGGAATAGGGGTAAAAGCTGGATACTTTGGGACTGGGGGGTAACGTTAGGTTGTGTTTTCGCTAATGTTGTATCTCGAGAAGAAAAACTAGAACTGCAGTTGTTAAAACAGACCAAATTAGCGATGCCTATCATTGCTTTGACTATTATTCATTACGTAAAACAATTGGTTACGTTTGTCGAAAGCCAGTTATGAGCGGAGTAATTTAGGAAAGCCCTGTATAAAACACTCACAACTGTGGGAAATAAAATTCTCCACTTCTTGTTAAATCAACGATACAAAAAATAACCTGACCCGACCCTTGAAGAGGCCTATAAATGGTGACCATAACCAATGACCATGGGACGACCTCTTTGTCGTTCCCATTGTATAGCCTTACACCAAGGTCAACTGTATCACATTTGTTTACAATTTAGAGGATTTTAGGCTATACCCTTCAAGGCGGTATTTTGTTTAGCTTGAGATAGCTTGTTTAGCATGTAGTACATGTTTGGACTGTTTGAAATCTTAAGATTACGTGGGCCGGACTGTAAAAGGATCTAACAAAGGAAAGGGGTGTCCAAAATTGACCATTACCATACTAACTTATCCTAAAATTACGTGCAATTTCAAAATTATTGATTTTGAATATGTTTATGATGAACAGGATTTAGCAAAGAATGTGTTAAATGTAATGTTTCTGCCTATTTTAAAATGATTTCCAAAAGTAGCCACCACATCGACAATTAATTTATATCTTAATTTTTCGACTAACCATTTCGTGGTAAATTTTTGTACTGATTTTGTACAAAAAGAAAATTACTTTTTGAAGTTTGGCCGCCTTATATTCCCATAAGCTACATAATGCATTAAGATAGGGACAATACAGATTTCTCCTGGCTAATTGCGCCCTTTTTGGATTAATAATTGACAAGTATGTGTTAGGTGACCTATATATGTGTCTCCAAAGGGTGACCACCCAGGTCAATATCCAGGATTAAAGGATTTGTAAGTTGAAAATAAGAGAAAAATAAGGTGTCAAAAATGGCGACTGGGTCTAAAATAGGCGCAAAATGCGACTATACGAACCCTGGATGGTACCATTCATTATCTAGATTGGTTGTGCTAATTCATTAACCCAAACTTATCTTTGGGAGTTCAAATTTGCATTCATTGTTCACCTTGTAGCTTCCCAGAATTGCAGAAATTTTAATCTCTTTGTAGTTAAACCGCGTTGTTTAGTTTTACTATCTGTGAAATGTCAATTGCTTTCCATTACCAAATAAAATCTGATTAGCGAGGATATACATATAAGGACCAGAAAGTTTTTCAGCAAGCCATTCAATTACGACGATTCGGTGGTCTGTACACGGTTTTCACTGTTCCGACTCTGCATACTCAACGTAGAAAGGTACTATTCAATGAATTTAACTAAAGTTTTAATTTTTATGCAAAACTTATCCGAATTTTAAACAAAAAAAAAGATAATCAATTTGAATATATCATTTCAAAGTGCATGGTGATTGATTGTTGCATATACATATACCAATTACTTTTGGTAGTTTTGTAACCTTGTTTGTAACCTTGTAACATTGACAATATAATAATTATTTTCAGAAAATGGTTATGTTATACCATTATACCGATTACGATGGTTTACATGCCATTCTTGAAAGTGGTTTCATCCGTAGCTCGAGAAAGTACGGACACTATGGTCGAGGAGTGTATCTGACGGCGATTCGACCACAAGCTGGAACGTATCGAATTATGAAAAACAACTACGACGACGATGGGATTATCCACTGCAATCCACGCGTAAAGAACCGTGCGTCTTACTTCGTGAAAATCCATTCCAGCTATCTCGAAGGAGTATCCAGAGTTCGCAATTGCGGAAAACGCAACATTTATCTGTACGACTTTAATATTGACCTCGACGACGTTGATTACGAAATTGGTGAAACCACTACTCTAAAATGGTCACGTTGCCTATATGACGACAGAGGCAATCCAGACTATATCGGCTTGTTAGAGGATTAAATCCCGGCTTCCACAAGAAGAATATCACGCTGGAAATGAATGTAAAGAAAATATTGTCGAATATTATGTTTTTTGAAACGAATAATCGTTTTAACTAAAAATCTACATCAAATCTGTTCCTTATTCCAATTTTTCTTTGCCTGTTGAAATTGAATGTTTAACGCTATACAATGTGCTTTGATGGCGTGATTCTATTATATTGAAATTTTCCCTTAAAAATAATAATGTATCAATCAATAACGACTTCCACGCGTGTTTTCTTGTCATTCTCATATATTTCCTTGTATATGTTCTGATCGATAATAAAGCTGTGATCGTTCTTCATAATTCCATGATACATTTTTAGGATGCTGCTAATACATTTGTTCATCTTTTCAATTTGCAGGTTATATTGTTGCATGATTTTTACTTTTCTTTGAGGTATAGGGGGAAGGGTTCATGATTCACACTGCATCAATGAGATTTTAGGATATTTAGGACGGGAGTGGCTATTATGTGCAACATAATGTTTACACAGTTTGTAGCGGCTAAGCACAAGGGGGAGCTGCAGGTAACGTGGGACCTCTATTGCTTTTCATTTCCAAGTAAAATCTGTTAAGGGAACATTCAAAAAGGACGTCCTCAAGGGAGAAAGCCAATATATACGTCCACTAATGATCGCATTTTCCCGTTTTTGGTTTTTCTGTTTGAGTTTTAAATAAACTTTAGTAAAAGGGACACCGACATCGGAACTTTTAAAGGAATTTCGGGGATGTCCTTTTTGAATGGCCCCTAAGCGAGTATAAACAGAACCAGAAAGTTTTCCAGCAAGCCACTAGTTTGCGAAGTTTTAGTGGTATGTACACACTGCTTTCACTGGTTCTACTCGATCTTCATTCTCAACGTAGAAAGGTACTGTTCAATGAATTTAATGATAAATCATTGCAGTTTTAATTTTTACGCAAAACGTATCAGAATTTAAAACAAAACAATAGAAAAAGTTTATGGATTAAGTTAAATATATAATCAATTCGAATATATCATTTCAAGGTCATGGTGCTTGAATCTTGCCTACCAATAACTTTACAGTATTTAAATAGTTTTGTAACCTTGTATAGATAAAGCACGCCCCTGTTCTAATTCACAATATATAATTCTAATTTTCAGAAAAAATGGTAATGCTATTTCATTACACCGATTTCGATGGCTTGCATGGCATTCTTGAGAATGGTATCATCCGTAGCTCGAGAAAGTACGCACAATATGGTCGAGGAGTGTATCTGACGGCAATTCGACCATACGCTGGAACGTATCGAATTATGAAAAACAACTACGATAACGATGGAATTATCCGCTGCAATCCACGCATAAAGCATCGTGCGTCTTACTTCGTGAAAATCCATTCCAGCTACCTCGAAGGAGTAACCAGAGTTCGCAATTGCGGAAAACGCAACGTTTATCTGTACGACTATGATATTGACCTCGACGACGTTGATTACGAAATTGGTGAAACTACCATTTTGAAATGGTCACGTTGCCTATATGATGGCAGAGGCAATCCAGACTATGTCGGCTTGGTGGAGGATTAATTGATTCCGGATTCTACAAGAAGATTATCAGGCGTGAAATGAATTTTAAAAAAAAATGTTTAGTCGAATGATATGTATTTTGAAACGAATAATCGTTTCAGCTAAATATGTACGTATATCAAATCTGTTCCTTATTCCAATTTTGCTTTGCCTGTTGGAACTTAAATGTTTAACGCTACAATTTGCGTTAATGGCATGATTCTATATTGAACTTTCTCTTAAAAATAATATATCGAGCAATAAAGACTTCACGCATATTTTCTTGTCACTCATACTATAATTCCTTATTTAAAAGATAATTGAAAGCAGTTGAACTTTCACACCAAACGCGATTAACTACAATGAGTTTAATACCCTATATCCCTGTCAACAATGTGAAAATGTGTTTGGGTTGAGATTAGCAACCCAATCCATTACAAAATGATTAAGACTGTGTTTAAGGGAAATTCTATAGAAATTTGATTCATTCCATCAATGGCGGCTCGTAACCAAAATTAGTCGGGGTGCTCTCTAAAAAATGTTGTCAAACGGTCGGCACTGCGTAAGCGACAGTGCTCTCTCCCTCGCAGCTTCCTATGTGCGCAAGCGCACAACAGTTAAACTCCACGCCGCTGGAACTGAAGCGCACAGTTCCATACAAAGATTTTTGTATAAATTGTATTAATTTGTATTAATTCATCCGAGGAGGTCCTACTATAGATACTTGTCCTCCCTTTGACTAGTATGTGCTAGTTTTGTCTTGAGACAATCAGAAAACTCAAAAAAATTAACTCGCCCTTCATTGGTCTTTGGTTTGACTCCACCTTTTTATTTAACGGAAAGATGGTATATAAAGCTCATAGGCAGATGGATTGGGCTCA
This sequence comes from Ophyiulus pilosus, assembly GCA_033995625.1. Taxonomy (NCBI): domain Eukaryota; kingdom Metazoa; phylum Arthropoda; class Diplopoda; order Julida; family Julidae; genus Ophyiulus; species Ophyiulus pilosus. The sequence goes on along the minus strand of JAUJYV010000029.1, from coordinate 119,903 downwards.
GAAAACATTTTTAAACGTGGCTCTCTGGTCATCAACTGTTACCACGTTATCCAGCGTTTAAAACAGTTTTGGATTTTCAAAATACTTAGCATTAATAAGTATATTTGTTGCCCAAGAATAACTTGCCACATTCCTTATAGAAAATTCTACGAAGGACCGCCGACTCAACAAGGACTACTATTTTAGAACATACAAGGTACTTATACCATTTTTATTAATTTATTATTAGCTTTTGCGAATTTGAAACTGGAATTTGTTAAAATATTTCAAGTGATTACATTTTGTGTATATCGCCAAGCTAACATCCCCAAATTCCCTATATTGTTTTATAACAATTGTCACGTAAGAAAATAATTAAATTGGGGGTTTATTTACTCCATACATTCAGGTTTAAATAAACCAAAATTATTGACTTGAACTGTATTTCGATTTAATGTATAATATTATGAAAGAACTCGTAAAGTACAAAATGACGACATGTTTCTATACTTCTTGCTTTCATCGTGTTTATCAATTTTTAAAAGAGTTGAAACATGTTTAGCTATACTTAATAAGTTGCACATTTCGACCCAGTCCCTTTTCTTGTTGTACAAATATTTCCATATTTGCAACTATTTGCGATTTTTTGTGTGCACAAGTTTTAAAAAACCCAAAATATATCACGATAACAAGTAACACATTAATATTTTCTTTCTTTTTAAAAAATATTGCTTTGCATAACGTTACGGCCCTTTTATTGTTTGGTCCAAATTGTAAAAATCTATCTGTATCAGGGAATATTTTGAAATTAATTTTCCTTATGAATTACAAATCACAGAAAATAACTATTAATAAATGCGGATGCAGAATTCATTTTAAAAGTCCCTATATATTTTTCTAATGGATTCTGTGTGATCAGGCACTCGAACTAAAAGTACCAGTTTGCGTTGTATATGTCATTACAAATACTTGACCTAAGTTCACCTATAAAGATAACTTTTAGTACAAAACAAAATCACGTAACAATAAGCAGAGTTAGTGACTACAACCCGGACGATCATATATAGCTTTCAAATAATTATAGCGAATAATATCTTTTTTTTTTCTAGACCGAATTCCAAACTTTAAAATGAGCGACTTATACCACTATACCAACTATGAAGGTGTTCGAGGTATCCAGAGGAGCAACGTGATACGAAGTTCGACTTCTAACAGAGACGATGCTTCATTCGGTTATGGAGTGTATTTAACTACGATGGCTCCTGAAGCAGGCAAAAGCCGGATTATTAAAAACAACTACGACAGTGCCAAAAATGTGGCCGCCTTCAATCCTTATTTGCGTGAAAAGGCAAACTACTATGTTAAATGCGATTCTTCCCAACTTCGAGGAGTTCGCAAGGTGTGCGACAAGCGTGACGTTTGGCTCCACCCAGGCGATATTTCACTTAAAAACAAGAATTACGAAATTGGAGAAACTGAGGATTGCCAAAATCAGCACCAAAAACCACTTTTATTCCTTTCAGCCCATGTTTTACAATAATTAAACGCTATAAATGTATTTACCAACCCAGATAAAAGGGCATGTGAATGTTTTGGAAACTGCAATTGTTCGTATATATTTTACAGTTTGTATTAACAATTGCGCGAATATTTTAACTTCATGCAATGTAATGAGAATTTTAAGTAAACATTTACTTCTGAAATAAAGAATTAGTTTGGAAATATTACAAACTGTGTCGAATATTTTCTTATACCTTTTCATGAATTGCATACGATTTTCAGCTAAACTGTATAGATGACAATAATTCGCTCCAATATTATTCTGCATGGCAATAACATGACGTTTAGCAGCAGGTTAACATAATTCCTTTCATTTGTTTGAAAATATGAGTTGAAATTTTAAACTGTAGAATAATGCCATTTGATTTATGGCAGATGTGGTAAATAGGGTGTCCGCCGCTAATCTAAATTTCTCTATGTTTACCATAGCTTGAATTCTTATTTTCTGACAATATAAGTCTGCCACTAGATATTTTATTTCCACGGCGTTTTATTCCAACTAAAGAGGAGAATCCATTTTCCGTGTTTTTCTTGATTCTATACATTCGTGTTGAAAGTAATCATTTAAAAAAATTATTCATTCGGATTCGTTTTTCTGTGTTTTGCAAATCAAATTGGTATAATCAAAGCGTGTGGTATTGCCGTTTTATTAGAACTTGTCGATCCCCCCCCTTTGTTTTTCTTTCGAACCGAGCACCCTAACTTGACCCGGCTTTGACCCTTTGAAAAGTTGGGCAGTTCTCATGACATTCTGGACATAGTTTTAAACTTAGTGAGGCAACAGAAAATTATAGCTAAGGAAGTTTGAATTATTAAAATTTTACTATATATAGTGCAGGATTTCATCAAATGAAGTAGTTACATTTCGAGGTGTTTACAGTCTACCACTATCCTACAACAATATGTTTATATTTTGTCATGTGAAAGGCAGATGCTGGATTTTGCGCGGACCTACCAAGAAGAACACGTGGTGACAAAATAGCTCAGATTCAGTTTTACGACGTGTAAAAAAGGTCACACATTTTACGACCATGGAAGCACCACCACATCAAAAGCGTTACAAAAAGTTCGCACTTGTTTCTTACAAGTTGAGACAAGTAAAGGTTCAGAATTCTGCATGGAAATTAGTGATGGTCACTCCCCACTTAGTACCAGAGTACGAGTTATCCAAACAGGACTATTCTCCACAACTACAGAAAACGCCGCCTGCAGGTGGTCACTTGTTTATCTCATACCAAAGAAAAATAACTGTCAAAGGCAACTTCATTACAAAGGCAATAAAACCAGCTTAAGAAAGTGATATTCCTGGAAAATCCACGAGATTCATCCCTTATTTGGGCCAATTCTGAAATAATTAGTGGATACATGTGGCCAACAAACAAACGCAGGTGGGGTGCACTTAATTTAAATGACCACTTAAGATAAAATGTCTCTTGTTGGATTATCTACAAGAAGCTATTAAGGCATGTTTTCCAACAAATAGCTGTTAAAAGATCAAATGTGTGAAATTAGGACATATTGAGATGAATAGCAATAAAACTTTCATCATTATCTATACTTTTCCAATGTGTCAGCCATTTTTCTTTCAGTCTACGTGGTAAAATGTTATATGAAATAATTGTTTTGTTTCATAAAAGTAACCCAGAATGTGTTGAAATAACCCAGAAATCATGAAAATGTGGTGTATTCATATTCCTTGTGTCTTTTTCGACGGCACACCACAGTCGCCCAATATTATTTGCCAGACAAATCTTATGTTGGTTGTTTATGTTAAACAACAGACGTTAATCATGCTTCTCACTATAGAATCTAGCAACATGTTTTGACGTAAAGGACCAGAACTACGGTAGTATGTCTTTGTTCTAGGTATTGAGGTGCAAGTTCAGCAGCGATGGTGAAACGGAAGTGTAACTGCTAACGGCTGTGAATCGGCTTATGCATGCTGCGTGGTAACGGCTTACCAGAACTTTTCATAAAACGGTAGCCCTACGTTAACAACATTTCCGGCCTCTTTACATGGAGATTTACTTTCTTAATTTTTAAATTTGAAAACAATGCTGATTTTTGTTTTTCAATAAGCCTTTGCATTAGGGAAAAATCCCTGCTATATGTCGCGATACTAAAAAGTTTACAGAATGAAACGCAGATCAATATTGTATCTTATCGATAGGTGCGTTGACGCTGAAAGTATAGTCAGATAAATTTAAACAACACATTCCGCTATTCTATGTCTGGAATTTGAATCACGTATGAGAAAATAATTAAACACCCTGATAGGATTTACCTGTAATGTTAGACACAAAAATGAGAATGTCATTGGACAAAAACTGCTATGAATACATCCGCTATTGATCCGACTTAATTTAACTGCACACATCGATTAGATATCTATCCTGTAAACATCTGAACTTCTATGGCATAACAATTACTGTACTTTCCCCAAATGCTGAATTGTGGACTAGATTCTCATTTTAATTCCCTCACACTTGTATGATATAACAGGTTTGTTTTTTAAAACTTTCTGGAAGAATATTATGGAATTAGATAGTCGGAGGGGTGCTTGACAATTAAATTAAATGGATCAGCCTTGAAATCCTTGAAATATGCTGGACACCCTGAATAACAGTTGCACGTTTCAATAAGGGTTAAATTAAGGGGAACTCCCTGTTTCGCTTATCTTTTCCATTTCCCTTCAACAACACTATAATATAGATTACTCAAGTGATATTGGAGCCCAAAGTTTAAAGTATCATATAACTGAAGTATTTCATTGGCAGTTTTTTTACTCCCACAGCCAACTACGTCAACTGTGAAAGGATAAAACCTAGAACTGAGAAGGCTGTGTTGTTCAACAGATGTACTGTTCTGACCAGGTTGCTGTACAAGCCCAAGCTTTGGTAAGTGATTCATCTCCATACGAAAAACAAATGACGTGTCATAAGCAATTTCGTACAAAGACTTTCCAAGCAAGTACAATTAATTGTATGCTTGATAACAATTTGACTAGAATTATGCATTTTTATACTTATATTTTGAATTTCAATCAACTTTCGTGACCTTTTTTTTACGTTACATCTTAATTTATAAAAGTGGCGAGTTGCACAACACTTGTTTATTCCTATTAAAATTTATAATTTGTTTAAAAAATCCGTTTTAAAAATGCATTAACTCAACACCACGATAATTGGACACATTTATATTTTATGTCAGTACTAAGACTTGCACTAGGGCAAGTGAACTAATGGTTTAAGGGCGTGGCACAATATATCGCTTCATTTTAAACAACGCAACGATGCTGTCTACTTTAGACATGTTATCAATACGATAAACATTTCATCCAAATTCTCCTCAAAAATGCCAGTCCCTTTTTCCCCCTTGGTGTACATTGGTGCCTTGATATATAAGTAGGCTGGACATATGGTACAATCACGCTACACCGCGATCAATATCTTTTTAATTCCAGATATAAATTGAAAATGGTCTTCTTATACCACTACACCGACATCAAGGGTCTTCGAGGTATCCTGCAAAGCAACATTATTAAACGATCAACGTCTTCCAACATCGATGCCACATTCGGGGATGGGGTTTACTTGACCGCCATTCCTCCCAATGCAGGCAAGACCAGGATTCTCAAAAACAACTACGACAATGTCAGGAGCGTCGCTCTTAATCCTGGTTTGAACCAAAGGGTTTCTTACTATCTTAAATTCGATTCGGCCCAACTGCAAGGAGTTAGCAAAGTGAGCGACAAACGTGATGTCTGGCTTTTTCGAGGTGATATTCCACTGAGTCACGTGACTTTTGAAATTGGTGAAACTGAGGGAGGCCAGGAGTATCAAGTTCAGTACGATGATTATGGAAATGTTACCCAGCTGAGTTTGATGCGTTAAAAGACGTGGTAATTGATGTTATCGAAGTAAAATCAAATCATGTTTGTGATATTTTACAATTTGTATTTCCAATCGTATACCAAAGATTTAAACAAGTTAACAAAGTTATAACTTGATGCAATGTATTTTTCTCTGAAATAAAAGTGAAAATTTTTAAATTTTTATTTTATGAAAATCACCCATTCTTTTTTGTATCTTTTATGAAATATTCTGATGCTGTCAATCTGTCATAGACACCAATCTAGCCCAACATTATTTGTCAGACAAAGCTAATTTTCATTGTTTATGTTAAATGATATTTTCTATAAAACTGAGCCCAACGTAACACATTTTAGGACCAAGTTCAAGAACAAACGCCTGACTCATTATTTAAGTGCATTACAATAAACATTTATTTTACAAAACATAACACATACATATATACATTTTCATCGAAAATGTTTAGGTGCTCTTTGGTTTCGAGAACAATTAAGTTAAAATAAAAACACGTGAAGCAGGATTATGCTTAACAAACGGAAAATAGTTCGTGAAAAATGTATTTAGGACATTAGTCCACTTCTTCCACGGTCGGTCCTTGCTTATTACCAGCAGGTTTTCCACTGGGGCCGTTCTGCGGTTGCCCGCCCTGGTGTAGCTTAGCCATGATCGGTGAGCACTCCTTTTGCAGCTCCTGCAGCTTGGCTTCAAACTCGTCTTTTTCTGCCAAATTGTTATTGTCCATCCAACCGACCACAGAATCACAAACTTGCTTGACTTTATCCTTATCGGACTGTGATAATTTGTCACCGGCATCGTCCACGGCTTGCTTAACGCTGTATAAGTAGGTTTCCAAACCATTCTTGGCAGCCACCCTCTCCCTCTGCAGGTCATCTTCTGCCTTGTACTTCTCGGCGTCGGACAGCATCCTATCAATCTCCTCTTTGGACAACCGACCCTTATCATTGGTGATGGTGATAGTATTGCTGCGGCCGCTGCTTTCGTCTTTGGCGGTCACGTTCAAGATGCCATTGGCGTCCACGTCGAAACTGACTTCGATTTTGGGAACTCCTCTCGGAGCCGGAGGAATGCCGTTGAGCTCGAAGCGACCAAGAAGATTATTGTCTTTGGTCATTGCTCGCTCACCTTCGAACACCTGGATGCTCACTCCGGGCTGATTGTCCGCATATGTGGTGAACGTCTTGGACGTCTTACAGGGAATTCGACTGTTGCGTTCGATGAGCCGGGTCATGACCCCGCCGGCGGTTTCGATGCCGAGAGACAGCGGCGCCACGTCCACTAGGAGGACGTCTTGAATATTGTCGCTCTTGTCCCCGGAGAGGACGGCGGCTTGAACGGCAGCGCCATAGGCCACGGCCTCATCCGGGTTGATGGAGAGGTTGAGCTCTTTGCCGTTGAAGAAGTCTTGCAGCATCTTCTGAATCTTGGGAATGCGGGTAGAACCTCCCACCAGCACGATCTCTTGGATGCTTGCCTTGTCTAGTTTGGCGTCGTTCAGGGCCTTCTCCACCGGCGCCAAAGTAGAGCGGAACAAGTCCATGCAGAGCTCCTCAAAGCGCGCCCTGGTGATCTTGGTGTAGTAGTCGATGCCTTCGAAGAGGGCGTCGATCTCGAGGGAGGCTTCGCTGCTGCTGGATAGGGTTCTCTTGGCTCGTTCGCAGGCCGTCCTCAGGCGTCGTAGGGCCCTTGGGTTCTTGCTAAGGTCTTTGTGGTGCTTTCGCTTGAATTCTTCGACGAAATGGGCCACTAAGCGGTTGTCGAAGTCTTCGCCTCCCAGGTGGGTGTCGCCGGCCGTGGAACGCACCTCAAAGAGGGCGCCCTCGTCAATGGTCAAGATGGATACGTCGAAGGTGCCTCCACCCAAGTCGAAAATCAGCACATTCTTCTCTCCCTTCAAGCTCTTGTCCAAGCCGTAAGCCAGGGCTGCTGCCGTGGGTTCGTTGATGATCCTTAGCACGTTGATGCCGGCGATGACACCGGCATCCCTCGTCGCCTGTCGCTGAGAGTCGTTAAAGTAGGCTGGGACGGTGATGACGGCGTCGGTCACTTGACGTCCAAGGAAGGCTTCAGCGGTGTCTTTCATCTTGACCAACACCATGCTGCTGACCTCTTCAGGAGTGAACACTTTCATCTCCCCTTTATATTCTACCTGGATTTTGGGCTTGCCCCCGTCGTTCAAGACCTTAAACGGCCAGTTCTTCAGGTCGTCTTGGATCTTGGAGTCGTCGTAGCGTCGCCCAATCAACCTCTTGGCGTCGAACACCGTGTTGGTGGGGTTCATGGCGACTTGGTTCTTGGCGGCGTCGCCGATCAGTCTCTCGGTGTCCGTGAATGCGACGTAGCTGGGAGTCGTGCGGTTGCCTTGGTCGTTGGCGATGATCTCCACCTTTCCGTTCTGGAAGACACCGACGCAGGAGTAAGTCGTGCCCAAGTCGATGCCGATGGCTGGTGCTTTGACTGGAGACATTCTTGAACTTTTTTCGATAATTCAATTAATTTTCAAAAATACAAATTCGTATAGTCGTCACTTAGTTATTCTCAGTTGAATCGCGAATAATCGCTATCAGCTTGTTGAGTTGTACTCTTTTGAGTCTGGTTAGCTCGGCTTTTAGTGTTGAATAATGCCAGTCGTAGCTGATACTCTCGCTTATATACGATTAGAAAGAGGACGTCAATGTTTTTATGGAGAACCTTCTCGAATGTAGGTGAAAGCGAGAGAAGCTTCGTTTGCTATCTCCCCGCCTACGGAGGGCGGCCTAGACCTACCTACATGCTTCTAGAACTCGTTGCTATTCCGAGCTGCGTACCGGGTCAATGGCAACTGACGCATACTCTATATTTACGAGCCAACTACTTTTGTATATGTATCGCATCCATTATTGATTCAGGACGTGCTATTGCACATTCATATCTGGACGTTTCAGATCTACTTTTATTCTATTTTCGGTTTTCTACCCAGATTTTTTAGTGTTTATAAAAAGCGCAGAGTTTGAAAAATACAGTTTTACTGCAATTTTACCTAATCATAGGATATTTCGCCAATAATATCCAAGGATTTTGTTTAAAATGTCTGGATACCCCTTAATTTCAGGTTTTAAATGATTGACATCGGAAACAATGCACAATTTAAATATTAAAACATGATTTGTTAATTGAGTATTTCAAATTATTAGAAGAAGGCAAATTAAAAAAAATGGCACGAGGCTTTATTTGTTTAATATACATTTAAAATATTCATATTTTTTAACATTGTAAACTCTGTGTTGATCTTTCAATTAATCAGTATGAATTTAGTTTAAACGATATTAACATATGTATATAACATTTGTAATGGAGAAAAACAAACGATTCGTTATAATTTATATTCAAATTTATTCTCTAGTAATTTTATAGTTTAAAACCCCCTCAAAAAATATTGAAAATCAGCGAAACTGACGCTTCAGTTGTCTCCCTCGTTTTTTACCTTTTAGGGTCGAGAATTTAAGTTTTTGTTTTATCCACCCTCAACCTACACATAACATATAACCTCCCAATAACAACACGAGCATATTTAAATGTGTAAACAGGTAAATACGGAAGTGAGTCATGAAAGGGTGTTCGACTTCAATGTCATTGTCTTCATTATATAACATGCAAGTATATGCAAGTATATCCAAATATTGTAGTACAACAACACGCATTTATAATATGACTTTCCCATTACTCATGCTATTGTAATTGTTTAATATTTATTTTACGAATAAAATATGCCTAGTACGGAGTATACGATGTTAAACTACTCATTAAGGGCTGATACAACAAAGTCATTAAAGAAATATTGTAGAATCTATAATCTAGCTTTTATAGATGCTTTTATAAAAATATAATCTTTGAATCATCAACATATATAATGTAACGATTTATTGAGATCCTAACATTAGATATTCGTACATTTTATAAGGAAAAGGAAAGTTATACAAAAGAGTTTAGTTTAAGTATTTTGAAGTTGTGCAGTTACACAAAATATTATAACTAAAATTGAATTCGAACTTTTTCTGAACACTTACAATGTTTAAAAAAATTAGGTCTGGCTGTCGTCCCACCAACCTTCTCTACTATACACATTATATTCTATAAAACATCAATATAGTCTAAATCTAGTAAAGAAAACGAAATCAGGACAATCGTTAAACTAAAAAAATAGTAATTTTAGCCTCTGAAATATTTTCAAAGTAGTTTTATAGTCGAAAAGATATAGATGACTAGCAGTCACATAAAAATGGCATGCAATGACACAATTCCCTTGTTACTGTTCTAAAAATAGTGATTCAAATGCCAGTGTAAAAATGTGCTTGAATAAATATTAAATATTTATACTAGATTTTGCTTTGCTGATATTCAATTGAACATATTCTAGATATTGTGATTACAGTTACTGTTTAATAATTTTCATTAAGAGTATTTTTTAAATAGTAATTATTGAATCTTTAAAAATGATTTATTAGAAAAAAAGAAAAAAAAGATGCTGATAAAAAGTTGTTATATGTATACTACTTCAACACTCAAATTTCACAAAATTTCTGCTGTAAATAAATATCTATTCAAACTGAATGTATTTTCCAGGCTATTAAGATCGAAACCTCGTAGAGAATCCTTCTGAACACCTTCTGAAAACCTCGAAAATAATCTTGAAATTTCCATAAGTACTGTTTAAAACCTCAACAATTACAATAAAATATCGATTTTAGGTTTGTTTACTCCGACACATTTTGTGTTGACATGGGAAGCTTTCAAGGCATATCGTAAACTCGTAGACTTTCCATTTGAAGGTCGTCGCTCTTATCCAGTGCCTTCCTGAACGGCCTCGAAAACCCACGATGTTTCCCGAACATTCGGTTGCCATGACGTCACATCTAGCTATCATATAAATACCAGCTCCTCGCATGGCAGAGAAACACAAATCCAAACTTACGATAACTAAAAGGTTGGAGTGCTCTGGACAAGAGTTGTCAGTGAAGAGTATAAGCAACAAATTATCTAAAATCAACCTAAAAATGACTAAAACAGCAATGAACAAATCGCCAGCGATCGGCATCGACTTGGGCACGACCTACTCCTGCGTCGGAGTGTTCCAGAACGGCAAGGTGGAGATTATCGCGAACGACCAAGGCAACCGCACGACTCCCAGCTATGTGGCATTCACGGACACCGAGAGACTGATCGGCGACGCCGCCAAGAACCAAGTCGCCATGAACCCCACCAACACGGTGTTCGACGCCAAGAGGTTGATTGGGCGACGCTACGACGACTCCAAGATCCAAGACGACATGAGGAACTGGCCTTTCAAAGTGTTGAACGAAGCCGGAAAGCCCAAGATCCAGGTGATGTACAAAGGCGAGATGAAAGTCTTCACCCCTGAAGAGGTTAGCAGTATGGTGCTGGTCAAGATGAAAGAAACGGCCGAAGCCTATCTCGGACGCCGAGTGACCGATGCTGTCATCACCGTCCCAGCCTACTTCAACGACTCCCAGCGGCAGGCCACGAGAGACGCTGGTGTCATCGCCGGCATCAACGTGCTAAGGATCATCAACGAACCCACGGCAGCAGCCCTAGCTTACGGCTTGGAAAAGAACTTGAAGGGAGAGAAGAATGTGCTCATTTTCGACTTGGGTGGAGGCACCTTCGACGTGTCCATCTTGACCATCGACGAGGGTGCCCTCTTTGAGGTGCGTTCCACGGCCGGCGACACCCACCTGGGAGGAGAAGACTTCGACAACCGTTTAGTGGCGCATTTCGTCGAAGAATTCAAGCGAAAGCACCACAAAGACCTTAGCAAGAATCCCAGGGCCCTACGACGCCTGAGGACGGCATGCGAACGCGCCAAGAGAACCCTATCCAGCAGCAGCGAAGCCTCCATTGAGATCGACGCCCTCTTCGAAGGCATCGACTTCTACACCAAGTTTACCAGGGCGCGTTTCGAGGAGCTCTGCATGGACCTGTTTCGATCCACATTGGCGCCGGTGGAGAAGGCCTTGAACGACGCCAAACTAGACAAGGCAAGCATACACGAGATCGTGTTGGTGGGAGGCTCTACTCGCATTCCCAAGATTCAGAAGATGCTGCAAGACTTCTTCAACGGCAAAGAGCTCAACCTCTCCATCAACCCGGATGAGGCCGTGGCCTATGGCGCTGCCGTTCAAGCCGCCGTCCTCTCCGGGGACACGAGCGACATTATTCAAGACGTCCTCCTGGTGGACGTGGCGCCGCTGTCTCTCGGCATTGAAACCGCCGGCGGAGTCATGACCCGACTCATCGAACGTAACAGTCGAATTCCATGTAAGATGGCCAAGACGTTCACCACATATGCGGACAATCAACCAGGAGTGAGCATCCAGGTGTACGAAGGAGAACGGGCGATGACCAAAGACAATAATCTTCTTGGTCGCTTCGAGCTCAACGGCATTCCTCCGGCTCCGAGAGGAGTTCCCAAAATCGAAGTCAGTTTCGACGTGGACGCCAATGGCATCTTGAACGTGACCGCCAAAGACGAAAGCAGCGGTCGCAGCAATACCATCACCATCACCAACGATAAGGGCAGGTTGTCCAAGGAGGATATTGACCGGATGCTGTCTGATGCCGAGAAGTACAAGACGGAAGATGACCAACAGAGGGAGAAAGTGAGCGCCAGGAATGGGCTGGAGAGCTACGTGTACAGTGTCAAGCAAGCCGTGGACGAAGCCGGTGACAAGTTGGTGCAAACCGACAAGGACAAAGTGAAGCAAGTGTGTGATTCCGTTATCAGCTGGATGGACAATAATACGCTGGCCGAAAAAGACGAGTTTGAATCCAAACTTCAGGAGTTGCAGAAAGAGTGCTCGCCCATCATGATGAAGTTGCACCAGTCCGGACAAGAGAGACCCGGAAGTGATCCTTGTGGGAAGCAAGCATACGAAAATACACAAGGTCCGACTGTAGAAGAAGTCGACTAAAGTGACGTTTATCTTTAATTTATTAAATTTGGTGTGAATTTTTTTATTTTGAAAATGTACAAAATAAATCTGCAGTATAGACAAGATTTATTAAGTTGAATGTTTTGCTACATTGTCAATGTAAATAAATTGAAACTTTTTAATTTGCGCATTTTCATGCTTTTTAAATGACAACATTTGAATATACATGGCCATATGTGGAAAAATGTCTGCACAGTCCCTTAAATAAGAGTTATCCATAAGGCATCTTTGCATTCTCAAGTGTGTCATGATATTATAGATTTTCTAGAATAGAAAATAATGGGACACCCTGTAGTTGAACGGCTTGGAAATGGTAAGCCAGTTAACATGAGCCACCAGCCGCATAGCAACCCACGTGCTTCATCTAATAGGCTAAAATCGTCAGCCATTGATCGGCTAGATGGCTAAGCCACGCCCAGCCGCCATTACGAACGGCTTCATATCTGTGTGCCACCTCAGCCATCAGCCGTAGACGCCATTAGCCATCATCGGCTGACCAGCTCGAATTTTAAAGTGCGAATTACGAAAATATAGGAAAGTAAAAAGATGGAAATCATCGCAGCTCATGTGGAACTAGAAGACCACGTTTTGGAGGCGGAAGGTTCTGTCGTGGAATACACGACGCTAACGTTAAACGAAGGTGACAACTTGTCCATTGTTTTGACCAAAAAAGGGACTTCAGCAAGCCACGTTTGGGACTATTTTGGATTTTTATGTAACACCTCCAATGATACTGTGCTCGATCCTACCAACGTTTACTGCGAAATATGTTTTCGTTCGAAAGAAGTGAGGCGGTAAGTCAACTTGCGTAAATACTTCGTTGAATATTCTAGGCTTAATGACGTGCTTGTTTTATGACAAATGAAATGAATAATACGACAGTGGTAGCGGTGGCGGGAAATTCAAATTTGATAAGGAAAATGTATAGAAATTTTCACAATTTCCCCCCTCGAAATCAGGAAAAGCACCGTTTTAGTTTCCATCATAATGGTTTCATATTTCTCCCCCCCGAACATATTGCATCCTAGATCTGGTATTGCACGGAGACAACTGGAGTCGATTTAAAAAAATCTGCTCATGTTGCATGATTTTAAATAATAAACAAAATACTATCATTCGAGTTGTAGCATATTAACTATTTATATTTTACAGATATGGCGCCAAAACTAGCACAGGAAATCTAGGAAGCCATCTGTCCAAAAAACATGGCATCATTTCCACTAAATCCAAAGGCGTTGAATTAAGCTTTTTAAAACCTAAAAAGCTGCTATTAATGTCCTCAGCCCAGAAAACGACTCGCTTGATGCGTACTTCCATAAAAAAAGCTAGCCAGGTGAACCGCTTATCACGGGAAATCGTCACATGGTTAGCTCGAGACTTGTTACCACTGGAATCCGTGGAAGGTAAAGGGTTCACAGATTTTGGCCGACATCGCGGCATTATCTACGGCGACGATAGGCCATCTTTCTCTCTCCTAACCAGAGGCAGTCTAAACGAGGTATTTGACTGGACTGTGGAAATCATCAAATCTGAGCTTGAAAATGCTCCAAAAACTTTGGCGGTAACCTTTGATTCATGGATGGACAACCAACGCCAGCTTAGTTACGTGACCTACACGGTGCACTGGATCGATTCACATTGGAAGGTTAAGACAATTCCCCTGACAACGTCATACTTTACATATCAAGCTTCAGCTCCAGCAGTTGCCGAAGACTTCAAGGAAGTACTCATAGAGTTTGGACTGACAGAGCGAAGTTTTGTATCTACAACTAATGGTGGATCAAACACAAAAGAAGCATGTGAACACCTTGGTATACAACACCATATGTGTGTGGGCATAGGTTTGCACAACTTGTTAACAAGGGACCTGATGGAGCAGTTGGGCAGCAATGATTTGCTTACAGCTGTGGAAAAAATCACTAATATTCACAGAGTCATCATTTGCAAATTTAATGATTTGCAGAAGCACACAACTGATAGCAAAAACGAAGCTTTGAGGGATCTACTGGAATATCATGCTCAATTAGGTGAGAGTTGTTAAAGCTTCATTTTGAGAATCTTGCCCATGAATTTACCCCTTGTCTTTTTAATTTTAACCATTTGATGCACTGTGCCATCTACAAACTAAAGTTGTTTATAAATACAGTATCGTGAATCTAACTGCAACTTTAATATTGTTTGGGATTGTAGATGATATTTTACAGAGTGAAGATCGAGTGGAAATTGGATGTGAGGAGGATAGTTTGAGTATTGCAACAACAGAAATAACATCAAACGGACAAGCCCAGATCATTCAATTAAAGAAGAATAGCTGCACAAGATGGCAAGTTTTGCTGGCCATGATGAAAAACGTTATATCATATCAAGGTAGAATACGTTATTTATAACTACTGACTCGCATCTTCTTTTTTTTTACAATTTTATAATTATTGCAATTGTTTTTGCACATTTTTCCAGCTCCCATCAAGATAGTTTTAGAAAGTCTTGAAAACCAAGAGTGGATGTTTACAGATGAGGAAATGGAAGCACTAAATGCGTTTGTGGACATTTTGGAAATATTCAAATCAACTAGTGGGATGTTATGTGGAGAAGAGTATGCTACATTGAATTTGTCCATGCTCTTTCGATCAGCAATAATTAAAAGGTACAATTTACTAATTGCGGACATTTTTTTTTCTCATTTACATGAATTGAAAAAAAAATTCACAGATTTTCATGTATTCCTAATGTGTGATAATAATGATCTTTTCACCTAAAAATTCAAATACTTGTCTTCCGTTAGAATTGAAGCTGGCATGGGTGACCTTGAACTACAAGTTAAAGCGAGAGAAATCCTGTTGGAAAATATTGACAGATGGTTTCCACTTAACGATATCAACGTATGTGCAGCGCTTCTAGATCCTTCCATGCGAAATCTCATCGGTATTGATGAGTATCTTAGTGCAAAACACACCACCAATGCGCAACTACTGCATTCCATGGTTACTGCATATGGCGGCGCAGAAGAAACTCCAGAGTATACATTGGAATTGGTAAGAATACATGACTATTCTTACTTGTTTAGTCATTGCATTTTAATTAAACTCGATACCTCACAATCGGGAAAAAATCTCATGTGGTAGGGCATCCAATCAGGTACCTGAATATCAGATTTAACCAAGGGGTTGTATGGTGATTTATATGTGGATTGTGAAACGAAATGGTACACTGATTTGATTTTTCAGAGCATAAATCTAGCGAGAAAAATCTCCCTCATGCTGTACTGTTCCCTATTAAGTAATTTCAAATTTCAGATTTACGTAGACCCACGTAAAACATAAGTAAAGTTTCCTCAAAAACTTTGCAGTACATTTGGTCTGGAGATTTTGTAGGTACTAATCTGAACCTTCTTTTATTATTCCAGGAATTACCTGTAGATGACAGTCAACCTGCATGGAAACGACTTAAAACGGACTATTTGAAAGAGTGCACCGCAACAGGACCTTGCAACACATTAGAATCGGAAATTGCCAAGTATTTCATGGTTTCTTCCTCGAAAAAGGAAGAACCATTAACATGGTGGAAGAAAAACGAGCACCTCTTCCCACGACTTGGCGTGGTAGCAAAAATTCTTCATAGCATCCCTGCAATTAGTGCTCCTTCCAAGCGCATATTCTCCTCCAATGGTGTCTTGGACACTGCGAAACGCTCCATGCTTAACCCAACCATAGTGAAGCAGGCCCTTTTCATTCACGACAATTATGACCTAGCTTGTGAACTTGATAAAATCCGCAACAAAGTAAAGAATGAAGATACTGATATACTATGAACAATATGATGTTTATAAAGTTCATGCTTACATCTAAAGATGTATACCTGCATTGGTGGCAAATTAGCCATACAATTTTCAAGGTTTTTTTCTCATTGCAGATTTCGTTTTTTTTAAAAAAAATAAAGTGTCATCCCTTGTGTCATTACACGATTTTTCTGCTGTCGAATGATATAACTTTTGAATTGGGTCCTACAATTAAATCCTGCTATATGCTAACGCTAGAACAAAATTTGGTCTCTCAAGGTTTCCTGCAACAGTTGACAAGCTGTCAATATGTTTACGATAAGTTCATTATTGTTTACGTCGTCTGCTTGTCAAAGAGTATACATTACACAAAAGAAAATCATTTTAATTGTATATTATTACAAATGTTTACAAAATTAAATGTCTTGTTGCAACAAACAAACAACTTACTGGTTTTCATCACATCTACTGTATTTAAGTACTGTATTTAAGCCAAGTCCTCTTTGGGACCCTCAATGCAAAATTTACGTACACCAGTGTTTCTCAACCTTTTTCAATTCACAGCACACAAAATGATGCCAAAAATCTCGTGCGACACTGAATAAGGAGAAAATTGTCACGGTGCATAAGTTTTGTTAGAAGAGGTTTTCTTTCATCAATGAATCAATTAGTAAATAAACTAAAAACACGGTTTGAATAAAATAATCTGCTATGTGATGAACATTTGTAGTGTTTTCAATTTTCAATTAGTATATTTCCAATAAATAATTTTCAAGCAATACTTTTAGAAATGGTACGTAGTTCTTTGTTGAGCACCGTTTGAGTGGAATCCAAGATAATTCTAAAGTGTTTGCTAATGGAATGAATGCGCAAGTTGTAATCATACCAATTACTTGATATATGATTCTGTTAGTAGAGAGGCGATGCGAAGAAAGGTGCAGATGCCTAGATAACAATTAACTTAAGCTAATTATGTTTTAGCTAATTAAGTTTATTGTTATGTATCTTGCATTCTCATTTCTGCCTTAGTCATGATTGCATGACCTAATTAGTGATTTTAAGCCTATGATTGCAATGCACATGCATTCGATCTGTCTCAGCCATGCTTAAATGACGAACTTAAATCTGTTAATTGGGATAGTTCTTGTATGCATTTTCTCTTAGTGTCTTAGTGCTCTTAGTGTATTTTGTTTGTTATACGCCATCAACTCGCACGTGGCTTTTTGTCACGATTTATTTCCATAATAGTTATACAGTTGGTAAAAATAGTACGAGAACACCATGATAATTGTTGTTCACAGGTAACAGAAACGTAGTACATTTGAAAACTCACTTTTATTATATTGCTTGAATCACATATATTATGTTACAATAAAATAACATATTTGCAAAAACATAGGAAAATATTTTAAAAAAATGAGTATTTCACTGCAAAAAAAGTATGAGAACTTATGTGCAATTACATCAATTTTATGATTGGCAGTAGAAAATTAATATTTTGTATGTTGCTCATGGGCTTTGATAACTGCTTCTAAACATATCTAGGCAAGGACTTTTCAAGGCACATGTCACAACCTGGCGTTTCTGAATTTGTTTAAGACCATTCCTGTCTCTTCATTTTCTTGATGATTTGGTACACAGCAATGCATGATACTTTCAACTTACAGGCACTATCTCGATATGAACTGCCACTATATCATGTAACAGAACCACACTTTTCCTCTTTGAATTTTACATCTCACTTTGTTTGGGAGCTATTGTTGATAAAATGACCTAACATGTGGTTAAACACGATGTTAAGATTTTTTGACCCTGTGCATTAATTTGAACATTAATTTATTCTGTAATTAATTGACAGTTTTTCAGAAAGAGCACAGTCAACCACTATACCATGGTGTTCTCATACTTTTTGTTACAGTGAAATACTCATTTTTATTTTTTAAAAAATATTTTCCTATATTTTCATTATATTGTAGCATAATATATGTAATGCAAGCAATATGATACATGTGAGTTTTCAAGTGTACTACATTTCTGTTACCCATATGAACAACAATTGTGTTCTCTTACGTTTTTTTGTATAATGTATCTATATAACATTTATATAATAAGATACATATACGTAATAAATACATATTAGTAATACATGTATCTAAAAAATTGGAAATAAATCGTGGCAAAAAGCCAGGTGCGAGTTGATAGATAATTGCCACGTACGAGGCATATAACAAACTCAAAATACACATTTAAAAATCTTAAGTTATTCTATAGTTTTTCTGCAGTGTATGTGGATAGATTTCGTCCAAACTGTAGTTTTTATTCTGTAGAAAAACTAGTTTCATTGAAAACATTTACTGAAGAAATTCTTTAGTTAATATTTTCAGTCAAACTGCAGTTTTCTGCAGAATAAAAATTAGTTTGGACGAAATATATCCAAATAAACTGAAGAAATACCAAAGAATAACTTACGTTTTATTTCATAAGTTTTCTTAAGGGTCTTCACAACGTGGTCTGTTACGATCACTAGTGACGTCACGAGTGTACAAGTCAATGGGAGAAATTCGGTAGTGCTAATCAGAGGCATGTTTGTAAATATGAAGACCATTAAGTTTATTTTTGGCAGGGTGACCATAAAGAAAACTTATGCCAAGAAATGCACACACAGGAAGGACAGATTAATTGGAAAATTATTATTGCAATATTCAATTAATGAAGTGCATTACAACACGCTAATTATTATTCTTTGCTATAAAAGGATTAACCAAGAACGGCTGAAAACCATATCACTATTATAAGACAATTGAAAACATTGCTGTTGTGCAATTTGTAAAAAATGAAAAGTGAGATGGGACACAATTCGAATGCTGAAAATGGCAATGAAAAATTGAGCAAACATGGGCATCTCCTTCTTGCCACCGTAATAGTAAGCTGGACAGGAATTGCAATTGGATGTGCCTTCGGGTACACTTCTCCTGCCCTGGCAAACATCAAATCCAACAGGAACCCGTTTCATCTGACAACTGAACAGGAATCCTGGATTGGAAGTGCCTTGCCGATAGGGGGTCTTTTCAGCTTCTATTCGAGCGGGTTCATGTTGGATAAACTCGGAAGAAAATATGCACTAATTTGTACCGTAGCAGCATGCGCCATGTCTTGGGTGCTAGTAATCGTCTCATCAAATTTTTGGATTTTCTTTATTGGAAGATTGTTTACTGGCGTTTTCACATTCATTGCCCACGTGTGTGTATTCACCTACCTCTCTGAAATTGCACCAAGCAAGACTCGTGGATTAATCGCTGCGAGTCTTCCGCTTACGATGAGCGGTGGCACATTTTTAGTTTACATGTGTGGCAGTTTGCTTTCATGGACGTGGCTGGCTGTTGTTCCTGCAATTCTGCTCTTCACTGCATTGCTGATGATGCACTTTGTTCCAGAAACCCCACGATGGTTGATGATGAACGGTTACGTGGACGGTGCCTTAGAGTCTTTGAAATGGCTGCGCGGACACGAAGACGTAGCATCGGAGTTTCAAGAAATGAAAAGCAGGCTGGACCAACCTGAGAATAAACAGTCCGGTCTAAAAGAGTTCACCAAGAAGGAAATCTACAAGCCCCTGCTGATTAGCATAGCGTTGTGGTTTATTCAAGTCTTTTCTGGAATCGATTTTGTTGTATTTTACACCGTGCACATTTTCGATGGTACCAAAGATTTCCTCAATCCATATTATCAGACAATTTTGGTAGGACTAAGTGGATTTATTGGCACTTTCGCGTCTTTTTATTTAATAGATAAGCTCGGACGTAAAGTATCGTTAATAATCTCAGGGTCAGTGATGTCAATCTGTATGTTATTGATTGGATTATTCTATAATTTTAGAAATACTTCTGTATTTTTGCAACATTTTACTTGGCTACCGCTCGTATGTTTGGTTATTTATCAGTTGAGCTATAGTGTAGGTTGGGGACCAGTACCGTCCACGATGACAGGAGAAATGTTGCCGACTAGAGTTCGTGGGATAGGAGGTGGAATTGCAATTATGAGCATGGCTAGTTTTATGACCATAGAAACCAAATTTAGTCTGTCATTAGCGAACAGTTCCATTCACCTATCAGGAGTTTTCTGGATATTTGCTGTTGTTTTATTAGGAGGGATTCTCTTTGTCTATTTCTGCGTACCAGAGACAAAAGGAAGAAGTCTGGAAGAAATTGAAGAGTATTTTGAGAAGTAATTTCTTTAAATTTAATGGTTGCAACTACAGCAGATATACTACATAGATTAATTACATTTTCAACAACGTTAATTTAGTTATAACAATATTAATAAAACACACTTAGTAACATACTGTAGTTAATTTATTATTTAAATAATGCTGAGTATTAATTAACACTATGTAAATTTAAGTATAATACTAATATAGTTCTAGTATTGGTGTATATGTAAACAATTACCAGTGGTGTAATTTATGATACTAACCACTAAATAATTATGTTTACATTATGCATTATTATCTTGGATACTCTTTATGTACTCTATGTAATGCAAATAAAGGTATGAAATAAATGTTGAAAACAAATTAAAAGATTTAATAAAAAAAATATGCACGATTTTGCGAAAAAAGACGAATATTATCACTGATAACAAGCCATTGACACCAATAATATTCTGTTTGGTTGCACCTTAGGCTTATTTCAGTGAATATGAATATCATCGGAATAAACAAACGTATACAGAATGTACAGACTATGCTTTTATTAATCAAATTGTGTGTATATTTCACCCGAAATTAACAATTAAGCGATGCAATTGGCACCTCAAGAAAACCGGCCTACTTGCCACTGCTGCTCACTAATGTCCAGACGTTGCGAATATCGCTGTAGGTCAAGGGCCCAACCGGTTCAGCATTGTGGGCAGTCCACCGTATCACAGGTCGTCGGACGGGTATCCTCCCCGGCCGCAATATCGGATGTGTAGGTGGGGCCGGAGCCGGGGCCGGATCCAGCGCGGTGATTTTTCCATCGATCCTATTGAAGATCTTGCCCTTGGTGTCGCTGCAGTGCCAGAAGCGCTCGTGGACGGAAGTGCCCACCTCACAAGCTCTAAAGTCCCTGGGGCCGAAGGCGCACGCCGCCCCAGGATTACACTTGACTCCCACGGTGGTGGTCTGCTGGTCAGCGAGGGAGCAGTAGTCCCACCCTTGGGGGTGAGTGGAATGGCACCAGGTGAACTTGCTGCCCCTGCACTGGTCAGTACAGAAGGAGTTGTAGGCGCCGGTTAACAGGGGTCCATCTTGGTCGTCCTTCATACCACACTGCAACCGTTCCCCGTCAATCGTCGTGCAGGTAGCGTAGTGGTCAATGCGGAATTTGCACGGAGAGTTGTCCTCACAGGGGCGGCCATTGTAGGCATGGTTCTCCGAGGGGGAGCAGAAGCGCCAGCCTTCCTCCAAATTGTGGCACTGGAATATGCCTCTTCGCAAGATGCAAGGACTCTGGCACTGGAAACCATCGGAGGTCATGGATCGAAAAATGCCAAAGAACTTGGGAAGGGTAAAATTAGGGTCCTTCTGGTCTCCGATGAGGTCAAGCTCTGCGACATGCAAAAGCCGTACCTCTGTTTGTGCCAACGCTGAACTGACTAGCATCAGAAGAGCGAACATCAATAATGAACCCATCTTTGACGAGATTTTGAAGAAATTGTGATGGCTTTCATCGATTCAAGTCGCTTATATAGCGTCAGTGCAAGGTGACCATGGTCGTCCACTGAACTTCACCCTCTGTGTGTTATGCCATTCAAGGCCAATCCAGAAATAAACGAAGATTCGGCAAAAAAGGACCCATGGTAGACCAGCAAAAACATGTCTCCAAGAAATTATTCTCGCCATGGGCACACGTTGACCTAATTGTCTGCAATTTTTTTGGATCTGAAATTTTCTTGGGTCTCGTGGATCTGATAATACGTTAATCACAGCCACCATCCCCTTATTCCCCTAGATACAAGTCTAATGGTAATCTATAAATATACTAGACCAATGGCTAGACTCATGCATAGGTTATACACCCAGCTTTTTTACCCCACAATACATTTATTGTGCGTTGTGAATTCAAAATTCATAATTTCAAATTGATACTATATTGTCATCTAGGTTAATTCAGAATTTCTTATCTGTAACATTTGCACTGACTACGGAATTGTAATTGCACATAATGCTTGTAGGAGATTAGTATGTTTAAAGCTCGTATTCTGTTCAAATATAGCGGGGGGTAGTTCACAGAATAAGTTGTGTGCTAGATGGCAGCACAGAATCACAGAATCAAGGATGGTATCGACCCTCAAATAAACGTTGTTAGGCTACTGTATTTTTCCAGGGATATGGGCTATTTTATTAAAATTGTCCTGGTTGCTTTACTAATTGTTGAATATTTGCCAGTACAATTACTCTTATCAAAACATCTTACGTCAGTATCACCACTGCCATCTCGTTAATATATTAACAATGATGGTTAATTTGACAATTATGTCAACTACATGCTGGCTTACGTAACAAGGGGATTGTAGACTGATATTGAGCTCAACAAGCAAATCGAGTGATTTACAGAATTTTGTCATAAACTCGAAGCTTTCTTATATGAAACCCGAATTATTCAAATGTCTCAAGTTAACTTACAAGATAAATAGAAATCTTAATCTTATTAAAAACATGATTATACATTTTTTGTATTATTTTTTCTACATGTTGCATTCGAACTATTTTTACCCATAAGTGACTTAGTAAACATGTACTCAATCAATCATGGAAAATGTAATTATGGGAATTCAAGGTTTCAGATTGCCTACACGCATTATGTGATATATATCGATACGCATCATCCAATTAGTGCCTTTGAAATTTGTTATTGTTATGTTCATCATGTCGATGGCGTTTCTGTGGTAATCCATCTATTCGGAAAAAATGATGGACAAAAAACCTCGAAAAGGTCTTTTCATTCAAGATTGCACGATACAGACAACCGAAGTTTATTCCAAGAAATTCCTCTTTCTTCTTTCTCAGAATAATTCCGAATAATTCGCAGACAGAACTAAAGTGGTTTTCTAACTACAACATCAGCCCTTCGCATTTCGTTGCAAATTGGTCTTAGGAGGACAGTCTATGTAGCCAATTGAGCCTCGAACGACAATGTAGATAATTTCTAGATGAAGCTAGCAAAAGAAATTAAGCTTTGTAGCTGATTGGAGGAGTAATTTCCTGCCGAAGCAATTTAATTACTGGTTCCCTTGGTCGACTGCGATGATAAATGAAGAATTGCAATGACTGAAGCGAGCCTCACGTGTCATTGCATGTTTCCATGGAAAAGAAATTGAAGGGACAGCAGTCAGTCCACATGTCTATGCGGGGCATCTCATGGATTTTAGGCACGTAGGGTGAGGGTCACTCATCTGCAAACGCACAAAAGGTTAGTAGCCAAGGGTACACGTCCATTGTGCATTCTGCCGGTAATTAACTTACTACTGGCTGTGGATGGAAACGCAGTGAAGCTGTTGGAAGCAGCTAGAGGTTGCTGGGGAATTTTTCGTTTCGAAAAGAGAGCCAAAATAAAGGCAAAACGGGCGACTGCTCCCTGTTTCCGGGGTTGTTGCCGGCTGCCGTTGCAAAAATCGATAATCAGGGTACGTAGCTTCCTAGGCCGCTCAGTGTGGGTATAGGTGTCCAGGCAGCCAAAATGCCATCAGGGTTGCCTTTCAGGGCTCTCAAAACGGTCATTGGAGCGAAGGTAATGTGGCATTCAACAGCCGACGGTCGACGTTTGAAATGCTGGAAACATTGCCCAATGGGAGGTAAACGCGCTTCCGAAGACATGGGGCCGCAGGAAACGCCTTCGCTCGGATAATTTTCAAGTGTAAATAAATCGGGATCATTACGCACAAAGCTCAAAAATAGAGCTAGTCTAATGCGCAGTCGACCGTGATGCAAATTGAATGGCAAAGTGGGCAGTCACTTCAGCCCAGTACATGTCAAAAATGTTTTGACGAACTGTGAATAAAGCAAGCGAGGGGCCGTTCATATTTTTTGTTGTACAACTCGGGGGCCTATCAACAAACAGCAGAAAATCCGATGCGTTTTGAGAAGGGCATCGATATATGCAAATTCGAACAGAATTCCATGATTACAACTTTGACAATCTTTCGATTGTATACAAAAATAACATACAGCAACCACAGTATAGTTTGAGTAAACATTTTCATTGTACGAAACAACTAAGTTCACCGTATTCGTGAAATACATGTATACCACACTTCATCATTCCTATAATTTGTGCAGACCCTGAAGAAACGCATTTGTACTTTAAAATTAGCAGTATTTTAGTTCAACACGTACCCTCCTCCCCTGTAGTGAGGTATATAATCCTTTATAGCGTGACATTTCCAGTATGGCCGCGCCTATTTACTCCAACGCGTGAAAATGGGTATACAAGTGGAACAATTGTTTAGTACTACAGCGAAAGAATTGTTTCGATGAACTAAAAGAGCTTGACGATTTTCGAAAATCAATGAAAAATGGTCATACGTATAGTGCTAGATAGAAAATTTGTTAGAAACTAAAGTATGAACTTATATTCTATTGTACATGTACAATAAGGAAACTTGCATCGAAAAGAAACCATTCTACCAAAGAGATAACCCATTTTATTGATTTCTATTGAAAGAATGATAACTTGGTTTATTACATCACCCAATAAACCTTTTCTCGTTTCAAAATTGCTTCATTTTCTGGCAATGAAACTATCTCTTGGGAGATAATGCATTGCGATTAATTCACCCTAGTCGTAAAATTGAGACTGCAATATCAATTTTCTTGGCAGTATAAACGGGTTCATCATTCCTTTTACTTAACAGAAAAATGCATTTTAAGACGTACCATCCCTGGAGAATTCAATTTTTTTTTCAACTTCAAAGAGGCAAGGTTGAGAGATGAGATTAAATACAACCATTATCATCTCCTCTAATTTCTTCCGCAAACATACGATAAAGATGCTCTCAACAGTACTTTGAGCAAAGATGACTAAAATAAAGAGCCATGCGTGAAATTGGAAAAAACATTAAACACATCACAAGGGGCATCAAGTTGCTAATAAATCTGTTCTTTACGGCTATCTTAATATTGACTTACAATAATGTAAAAACGTGAGGCACATGGAAGCTTATGAAGCTACCATCTTTCTATTAGACTCTATTAGAGAATGCATAATATAGTTTCGTCTTCCAAGTTTAACAATTTTACATGCTTCAAAATTCCAAGCTATTATTATATCAAATTATAATACAGCTTTGAGCTCTGTGCATTATTCATTAGATCGATATCTAATCCGACATACGAGATGATTCTTAATTTATATACAATTTTTGCATATCAGAAACAGTTTCTTCCTCGAGCCAACAGCAGAAAATGCCAACAGATAACCAGAAATTTGAAACTATAACATTGTTGGGGCATAATTATGTTCAATGAGGACTACGGTAAATTGACACTAATTCAAAATGACAACCAGATATTCCAACACGAATTAGGTTGCATTTTCTTATTAATCTCAGAATTTCAAATAATTTGATACAAGAGAAATTATTCACAAAGACTCAAATATAAGTATCATCTAATAGGAACCGTACTCAATGAGAATTGGTAAAGTTTCATTACATGCATTCACCGGTGCTACTTATTCCACCCCCAATCAGTTCTGCTTCCCAACATGTTACTAATGTTTTGAAATATTTATGCGAAAGCAGACATTTAAATTTCATTACGGACAAGCACGAAATGTTTGATTTATTTTTCAACTGCATATATATTTATTGCATTCATCCAGACATGGTTAGGTATAATTTACTTTTTGAGTGGGCTGAACAAGTAATCAGATACAGCTCCCCACATGCTTAACTTTTATACACTCTTCCGCTTTGGTTCACATTGCTCTAATGCAGTTTGCATGTTCATAGCATCATTAATGCTTAATTGTCAGAGTTGAACACTTGCCTATAGAAAACGTTGAAATTATGAAAAGGTACGTGTGTTGGTGGTCTATACCATGTATACAAATTCAGATAGACTATATAGGCAGCATGGCTATTCAATCATGGTCAATATTTGGATGAGAGAAGCTTAATAGTATAAACAGTAAGTGTTTTCACAGCATCGGTTATATTTGACTTCCTCAAACACATTCTGTGGTTCGTGTTTCGAATGATTTCTGCAGGCAAATAAACACGTTCATTGTAGGCAATGTCACGAGACATGGATGCATTTATTAAATATCGGTTTAGCACGATATAAAACACGGCACCAACTGTCAACGTCAACAAATACGTATATTCACACGTGGGATTGCATATGGTGTATGTCATTCCATAAAATACACGAACATTTAATTAATGAGCAAAAATACGCTATCCAGTATCCTGAAATAAAGACATCACACCATTGACAAGACAGCCATTCAATTAACGATCGCGTTGCCAATGAGAATGTGCACCAACAACAAAAATGTCAGTCAACCTACAGAAAGAGCTTTTGAATGTCTAACAGGTTTTTTTTTAAAAAAATATAGTAACAAAAGCAAAATTTTAACCTTTAAGGTACTTCAGAAACTTCCGGAAAACATAATCAACTATCAAACAATACATTGTGCGGTTGTCATTCTTATATGATGTCTGTGAAAAACATATTACAAAAGGATGTTTTATTGATTGCTTTTTGGGTATTTACTTACAATAGTGAAAAAAAAAAATGTCTGACGTTATATTTCCAAGTTGTGTTTTTGCAGATCGGCAAGCGAGATGAAAAACATGAAATATTCACGTTGAAACATTATTCTAACATCAGAATGTTGCATATTCGATGCAATACTCCTTCATATTGCGAGATGATGTATGCTATGTATATTGATATGAGATCCAAATTTCCGTACTGTACTTTACAAATATATAAGACTTCAAAGAATACAAAATCTTTCCGACTTCACTGTCTGTAAAATATGCTTTGAACATACCACACGTGCACTAACGATTTAATAAAACGCAATACATATACATAATAACAACATACTGTAGAGAGTTAACAGCACATCAAATTATTCACACTGTTCGTGTTTTGATATTAAGATTTGATCCACATTTCATCATTGGTCATCCATTCTAAGCACATATAGAAAATAATTATAGAAGAAGTAAATTATTTTAAAAATGAATTTTCTGGGAAATGAGGCATACGTGGTTCCTCCGAGGATCTCATAGCAAGATAAAATTAGATATCTTCAGTCATATATATGTTATTCAACTTCAGGGATATGTAGTATTTCGATATAATACGTCTATAATTTTCATTAGCCTCAAAAATCTCCCATTTGACCCTATTTTTTATGAATGTTAGGTCGTTCAGCATATCCACTTTAAGTTGCATTGCCAGTGCAGCTTGTGTTTTCGATCCATAGATTATAAAGCCAGATTTGGCGGATCCAGCTTCCACATATACAGCGTTGGGTTCTCACTCCAGTCGCTCCATCGAAAGCTCCTGAATCCAGCAGTTTTTCAGCGGGAATTTGCACGAGCCGTTGATTCCGTCAATGCCTAGTTTCGTGCCGTGGAGTCCGCTGCTTTGGTCGCTCCGGAGCCGAGATGCAGGAATCGCATTTATATCCTAATTGAAACTAGTTTTAAATGAAGAATTCACGTCCTCACGAGTTGAGTGACGGTGCCGGAACAATCTTACGGGTTGACAGGGATACCACCGACCGAAAAACTAGCAATACGTCGTCCAACTTAGCGGCGACGCAGGAAAACCATGTTCGTGTTAAACAAGGGTAAGTAACCCACAAGTTTTTTTTAATCATATTCCACAAATTAAACTTAGGAAAAAAAAACCGCTAATAGACCTATGAAGAATATTTTGAATCTTATTTCACTAGTTGTGACTTGTGCAACTTCTACTGGTTCTTCCTGTACATGTCCGGGTGGAAAAATTAGATAGTGCACATATACTGTATGGGCATATCAGAAATTAGACAAACCCATACATGGTCTTTTTTAATCCGAGTACATGTCTATATACATCTGTATACGTGTCCAATTTCTGTTATATCCATATACAATTATGCGCACTTTCCATTACTGTATTTTTCACTTAAAATATTTTCAGTGTTCATATTTTTAGAAATAATATATGTCCCGTTTTCCACCACATGCTTATGGACAACGACATAAAATGCCATATACTTTCATAATATGACATATATTGTTCTAGATGGATGTTACAACCATAATTCCTGGCATAAAAACATATCGTATAGTGTCATGACTTGTGTAAATTTTATAGACATCTCTATCTGTAACAGGTTGAATATACTTTTTTCTATATATGAACAACTCAGTCATGGCTTTATCAATATGAAATAAAACAATCATGATTATAAGTGAAAAACAAGTATTGAAAGTTACTATACTTTTTTGGTTCAATTTCGAACTTTTGTTTACGCAAAAATCTCTGTCTGCTTTTAAATTAAACATTGGGCAGAAAACAATAATAAATGTATCACGTTTGTGTACACGTTTAGTAGCAGAAGGGTTATTGAAAATTTTATTTTCTCGTAAATGTAGTGCAAACATAGTATCCAACCATTAGATTGAACTTTTCATAACTATGGAATTTGAAATTTACTTGCAAATACGTTCAGCATATCTGTCTTTAAAAATGCTGATACAGAATATTGTATACGAGACATAAAAGACATACATCAGTTTTAGATTGAAATCTCGAACATGTATGTTTGCTGATAAATCTAAAAGAGGCATAAGTTCGGTATAGATTTAAGGCAGTCATTTCGTTTTATTTCTTTTCAAGACCTTTAGGGAGTAATGCACTTAAGAATAAAAATACAGAAGATGAAATGACTATACAGAAATATAATAAAACTTGTAAACAGTTCAGTAAACATGTATATTTGCTTTATACGCATACAGTTTTATATGATGCAAGCAGACATACAATCCATTGTACTTCACTAACCTTATGGTAATTTTAAATGACGTTAGTATCGTTGTACAGTGTAACGCCGACATGCGAGTTAAAAAGCATTTGTTGATGCACAACTTAATGTGGATTTTGCCTCATTACAATTAAGTGAACTTGGCTATGCTTCTAAAATGAGCAAATTGCCAGTTTAATTGAGGATTACCTCAGAAAGGCGCCAGATTATATGCGAATCTCATGCCTCAGGTGATTTTGGCACATCCATAGGAATTTCCAGTTGAGCTGTTATTTTATTTCTCTCAGGGATCTGTTGCTGTCTACTAAATCATTCTAGGCTGAGGCTCATGTTAAGTAAATTTCAATACAAACTCAAAATATCAGTTAATTTATGTCCCAATGCAAGCAACAATTTGGAACATTTATACAAATGCATGTAAAAAAAACAACTTAAACAATCTTAACATTGATTGTACATGTTTGTAATCAATTTACTATAGAGATAGGCTTTAATAACGAGTATGTTATCACATTTAACCTATAATTTCACTTGAGTATTAGGTAATTAAGTATTCTTTCTATACTATTGTGGATGTTTATAGAAAAATTGATTAATCTTGCGAAACGTATTCAATGCACGTTCGACCATAAAATTACACCAGTGCAGCAATTTTGTTATTCTGTATTACTTCCGAATGGATGGACAGTTTCCTCGACAGCAATTTCGTTTGTTTTCTAGTCTATTGATCCATAATCAAGGAAGTAAACAACTCAGATCACACGGAATGCCATTCAAATGCTTGTTGGCATAAAAGATACTCCAATTCAGGTCAAGTGCTGTATGAAAAGCCAAAATTAATCTCAAAACCAAATAGTTTATTTTTATTTTGCAACGTTGATGTCTTCTCAACATCGTGCTTATTGGTTTAGAATATCAATACTAATACAGTTAAGGCCTACGTACATCCGCATACAGTTTTATAATCATAACTGAGACCAAAAAATGCATTTAATATCACGGAAAATTAATTTTCTATGCTTTCTATGGTTTTTTTATCTAACAAGGCAGGCTTCCCTTTGATGTGCAAAAAAAAAAAATATTAATAAAATGCGTTAAAAAGCTGTCATAAATACGATTACTACATTAGCATATGTATAAGGTTCGTGCTGCTTCTAGAATTTTTCAGCAAAAATCGATAGCCAGATGACAAAATGATTACCATTGGCTTCATAAAGTGAAACCATGCTGGAATCCAAAATCCTCAGAGAAGCATTTGCGCCATAAAAGAAACGAAAACAATTGAAGAAATTGGATGGGAACTCAGTCGAAACGCTTGTTTGTCAGAAATCTTATCAGCGAAAAAACTATCAAAATATTGTGTTGGCCTCAGGGAAATTGACATAAATTCTGCAGATATTGCTTTTGGTACAAACAGGTCGATTTGATAAATCTGCAATTCGCTAACTCGAAAAGAAGAGGAAATTCAAATTCAAATTTATACGGAATGTTTGCATCAAAATGTAAACTAATAAAACGTCAAAGATAATCCAAAAATAATTAAAGAGTTTATTGCAAGCACTTTGCATTTAAAAATTTCGAAGTATTTACACTAATTTAAACGTAATGCCCCGCCATACCTTTATCAAAATATCGGCGAATTATTTCAATATATTTGATGGAGGAGGATTTTTTACAGTCAAATATACTTGGCAGAAAATGTGCTCTGTGTGTCAAAGTGTCAACTTTTAATTGCAATAAAATCAAAACAGTAATTAGAGAATAATACCGTTTTGTAAAATAAAAAACACCAATTAAATATAAGAAAAATAATAATAGGAATTCAATTTTATAACTTGTCAAATTATCGCATCACTATTTCAAATTTTAATTTGAAAAACAATTGAGTAAGAAAATCGCTATTGAAATATTCAGTATTTATTTAGTGATGTAATTCTAGTTCTAGTGATACAATTCAACAATCACATTTAATTACGAAATACTAAGTTTAATGATAAATGAAAAAAATTATAACGTATACTATTAAGTATTCAGTGCATTGTCAATTACATTTCTTACAATTAAATGTCTGCAAAATAAGATTTATTTTCATTTGCAGTGTGTGTACTCCAACAAATTAATATCTTTGATACCCCTAATCGTTGACGTTTTTTAACATTTTAGGAACCACTGGTTGCGGAGACGATCAGGGATGGAGAGACTTTTATTGGCGATATCACTTGCCTTATTCGTAGCCTTGGTTGCTGTAACTATCGTTCTTATTGCAGGTAAATTGCTTTAGTAATCTCCAATTCAACCTTTTCCCATTGTCCGAAATGCAACAAAAAAACCTTGACCAATTGAACTGAAGTGTGTGCCATTTCTTATGGGTAGTGGCTTGTAAGAATGCGACATTGTTGCTCTTACATCCAGTGCTACAATTAATTATGTTTTTAATTATTAATCGTTCCTTGAATTTAATATTACTGTTGATATAAATAATTAAATTTTAACAAATTAAGGCTACTAATCAAAACATAATTGTAATTTAAGTGTATTTTTTGAATTTGCAAGCGCTATACACATGCATAAATGCACGTGTATTATAAATCAACCCGTTTATTTCAACTCGTTTATAAGGTAAAGTTATTTCTAGTCAAATTCCATTAATATCCGGTTTTATGTAAAATATACGAAGTCTTAAAGGCATTTTCTTTGGTTTCATCGAGAGGCCTCGATCATCTCATTGAAGATGTCCCGTTATGGAGTCTTATAGGGCTTACTTTATGTATCCATGGTTACTTAATTCCTAGGAGTATTGAAAACAAAAAGACTAAGCTGCCATGGAGCCTTAAAGATTTAGTAGATATTGAGGTAACGTGTACACATTTAGCGTACTAGTTAACTAAAGAATGATTATGACTTTAAAAATTTAATGATGACAATTTACAAAATAGATAGCGCTAATGATATAGTATGTGTTAACAACAATTTATCAGTTTTCCATAACAAGCTGTTATTTTTCGTCAAAGTTGAAAAGCTCGTGCTTAATATAAACAAAAATGCATACGAAATTATGGAAAATATCACGAAATAAAATAAATATTCAAAACGTGTATAGGGAAAGCTGCATATCATCCACACAGATATATTACGTACATTTTAATGAGCTAAATGTGAAAAAGGTAGGCTATAAGCAATCATACGAAGCTTCATCAACTGAATTTCTGAGCAGCATCAATTCAGTCTTGCTTATTTGGGGCCGGACCTTTCAAGTTTGCAACAAAAAACGACAGGTAGTCAAGACTTAAAACCATTCCTGAGTGTTTATCCACAATTTCCTTGTCAAAGGCTAGATAACTTTGTAGTCACCTTACTTAATCTAAACATCGTTAGTGATTCCAGAAGTATATTATTTATTTTTGCATAACACTGATTCAAATGGTGTCTTTTTGGCAAGTGCCAATCTGCATTCCCCATTGCTACGACACTACTTGATACTAGTAATTTCCTAATTGCCTCGCCGTTTCACGATTCATTTTCGCCTCATTAAGTACAAGCCTGTACGCTGGAGATAACAGCATTAAACAATCATCTGGCCATTTTCATTTGCTCGTTCATGCAGACTGAGCGGATTCAAGTGTTTCTAGTTAATCACATCAACCGTTATAAATAATCCCACATGAACTGCCTATCAACGCATGCATGCCTATATGTATTGTCGGTAATGTACACTAGCCAACGATTGTAAACAATAGACACTACGCTCGCCACATTCCACCTCAATGGTTTCAAATGCTATACAAAATAAACTATAGAAACTGTTATTAAACAAAATCATTTCCTTCGAAAATGTGATTGCCACTAAATAGCATGTAATCAAAGCAAATCTCGACCGTCTGTTTATCCTGATGTCCTGTTTAGGCCCATAAACATGTCCTATTATGTTAATAAACTTCATGATCTCTAAAATTGTTTGCCCATCATTAGACCATTTTGGCAAACTTTCAAGCCATGAAAATAAGGGATGCATTAAAATTCGCATATTAGTATGGTACATACAACGTGTCGCAGATAAATTAGCAGGTTGATGAATGAAATATAGTGCCCTTATTTCAGTAGAAATGAACAGTATAATAAGGCTAAGATTATAAGCCACCTGTTTGTTTACATTTTCCGTGTAACTTCAATATAGTGTAACACATCTAAAATGAAAAACGTGCAGTATAAATATTTCTAAAGTTGGCGGAGCATGCGAATCTTTAGGGATTAATAGTGCAGCAAAAAGACTGATTTATATCACTACATGTACTTCAATACCATATCAGACCAATGTTTATTTGCAACACAGAACAGTGCTAAGAAGCGTTTACGAGTTTCCCTTATTTATAAGATGTTCCTCATACGATAACTTTATACGTATTTCCATAATTTATTCCACCATTCCAGTTTTCAAGAAATAAAACACCTCTTCCATACACTACACTCAAGATTGTTTCTCCCTTCGGTAGTATATTTATATGGTGAGCATTTCGATGTCATGGAGATCTCAGTAAATCAAATCGATTTTTCGCTCCACTATAGCTAGACTTTTAATAAAATAAAATGCTTTTTGTCCGAATAACAACTGTTAAGGAAAAACGTGAAACAGGATTTGGAAACATCGTCCTATGAATTATTCAGTGTTGAATTTATACTCCATCCGCGTGCGTATCACAGATATTTCCAAAAGCTCTGAATAAAAACCCTTGCGTTTAAGATCCAATATTTAAATTCTGTTTTAAAAACATAGCTTTTAACAGCAACACCGGCCTGAATGCTATTTATCACTTACGGCCCCAAAGCCATATCCGAAAAGTGTTTATATGAAAACAACGCACATAAAACGGAAAAAACAGCACGCATGTCAAATTACCTTTTACAAAGTTGTTAAACAATTTATATAAAAATTCATCATACATATTCAACACAGGCTTGAACAAAGTTTAATGGATTTCCAAGATTTTTAAATAAGGCTGGGATAAAATAACTAATATTTTAAAATTAATTGAATTTATTGAGTACAGGGTTCAAAGAGAACTTCATTGTATCTAAATAATTTTTTTAAATTTTCAGGGAAACATTTTTCTGAACCCCATCTCTGCACCTCACCAGCATGTATTCATGCAGGTAAGCAAATACACGCTTTATTTGAGACTCTTGCAATTTTGACTTCAAAATACATCAAAATAAGGCATTCCTATAATTTCCTATTCAGCTTCCCAAATTCTACACAAATTGAATCGGTCAGTCGACCCATGTCAAGATTTTTATATGTTTACGTGTGGAGGATTTCTTTCTCAAAATGTGGTTCCAGATGATGAATTAATGAAATCGACATTACAAATTATACAAGAAGAAGTCTATAAAATAGTTAAAAGTAAGTTGATTGGGAATGAATATTTGATAACAAAACTATTGCCACAAATTAATACATTGCAGGTAGTTGATGAGGGTACTGATGTGAAATTTCGTCATAACGTGTAATAATTGAAAACCATGTTTACTCTTGGAATAATCAGCTTTACTCATTAAGAATATATTACCTTTTCGAGACATTTTTCAAGTTCATTAAAAGTAAATTTAGCAGTAATATACATATAATGAATCAC
This sequence comes from Ophyiulus pilosus, assembly GCA_033995625.1. NCBI lineage: Eukaryota > Metazoa > Arthropoda > Diplopoda > Julida > Julidae > Ophyiulus > Ophyiulus pilosus. The sequence continues at coordinate 85,049 of JAUJYV010000029.1, read as the reverse complement.
GAAAATGATAACGAAAATACATTTTCATAAAAAAGTAAAGGGGATTTTTCAGTAAATTCCAGCACGCTGAAATTGCACTAATTTATAAAGGTACGTTTATATATGTAGGCTATAATAAGCTAATTAATTTATATTAATGAATATAATATATTAATACCCAGTGGAATAAGTTATTTTTCTAACGCAATGAGTACCAAATGTGTGCATATATTGTGAACAAATTAAGTAACATGAATTCTGTCTCACAGAACTGAATTTTGATTAAAGTATTTTCTATTTAATGACACGGACACTGAGTAGAACTAATGTTTCGAGACGGGTCATATACTGTCACTAATATCTACAAAGCTAGAGCGACAACCTTTTACAATTGCAATCTTCATATAATTTCAGAATTAATAGAAGCTCCATCCCACCCTAATAGCACATCATCAATCATGAAAGCCAAGAAACTTTACCATTCATGTATAAACGAAAGTGAGTGTAAAATCCGGATGAAACATGACGATCTATGCAATTAGTTACGCTTTGTGTATCATGCACAATTCTGCAAACTTTCAGATTGGACAGTGGAGGATGACGGGCGGGATGCAGTGGCTGCTTTTTTAGATTCGGTTGATCTGGGAGAATGGCCAATCCTTAACAGTCGGTGGAGCGACACCAATTTTCAGTTGGAGAAAACTTTAGCCATCTTAAACATATATCAAGTCCAGCCATTTATTGACCCATTCGTATCGACGGACGACAAAAACACAACCGTGTATATATTACAGGTGAATCGTCTTACCTATTTAAATGCTAAATTTATCTTAACAATTTCACAATATGGTAGAACAGTTGGGACACACATTTAAATTACATACTTTTCTTCTCCAAATTTTTAAATAAATATAATTTTATCAGTAAGCTAGACATTTTTCCACCAATAACTGCGATCGTGACATGATTAATGAACAGCCTATCAAGTTAACAACAAATTTAAATTGCATTATTAGGAATATCGACCATATTTTCCGTAATTGAGAAATCATGAATTTCATCTTATGTTAGAATGACAAGTTTGTTCACGAAATGGATTTCAACCTAGTTGAAAACAGATTTGAATACATTTTATCCAAATCGATATTCATGAACTCTGTTTTCAACTAGATTTCAACCAAATACATGTTTTCGACTAGGTTAAAATCCATTCCATGACTACAGCCAATGGCTTAACAATCGCATTACCATAAATTGGCATTAATTTAACAGCTAACGCAATGTAGTCTCACCGTTGTACATTCTTACTACTATACGTTGCTTTGCTGTAAATAATTGCTTATTTAATTAATGTACGATTGTCGAGGCAACCTATAGCATGGCAACTCGCATCCAATTAAAAAGAAGCAAAATCTCTAATGAGTCTGTAAATTACTCAAGTCGACAAATTAGTGAATGGCCAGCACATCAGAAAACGTACATATTATTCTGTACGAGTAAAACTTTCATAACCTTTATAGGAATTTCGTATCATTGGAATTAAGTACCTCTCTGTAGAACTATGCTCTCGTATCGTTATCGTTCAAGGCCAAAAATAAGCAATCACAAACCTCAATCCTCTATCATGATTCCGCTTCATAAACGATAATCGAAGTGGAAAATTGCCCAAGATTGCTGTCGTAATGAGACTTTTATGATCTTCGAGAGACAAAATGAAGAGTCATGTTTTTAGCCATCGCCATTACTGTACAGCAACAGAATGACAAGGTGAACTTCTAATATGATGCAGCATTAGAATGACGATCATAAAAGATGAAAGGGATGCTCGTTTGTGGACACTTAATCCTCTTTCTGAGTGATTAGTAAACTTCAAGAGCAGGATAGAATGTAGAGAACAGCTTGCTAGGAAGTACTGACAAAGATATAAAAAAGGCATAAGCTGTAATACAATATTCCTAATGATGTTCATTTTTAATTACCTATCGACATACGACTGCTAAATAGTCTTTCAGAACAGATATAACAAGACTTGAAATTATTAAAATCAGACAATATAATATGGAATCAAGCCAAGTCAATATTTAATTCTGAGACAAATAAATTTGTGTTGCAATAGGGTGACACTGCATTTAGCCTTCAACCACTTAACATCAAAACACTTGCAATTAATAAAACATCATATTTGCTAAATTCATAAAATCATCAAAACAAGCTAAATAACCCTGGGTAAATAGACCAGTGTTGTACCACCTATTTAGGACAAAGTTTAACCCCTATTATCTGGTCGTGGGGATAAACCCAGGGTAAGGTTGAGATTTAGGAAGCGCTCTGTATTATGGATTAGATGGTGCTTTCACCTTGCTTTTAGAAAACCACAGATTCGAATTCGAGGTCAACATCCTCCATGGGAAATTTGATGTGCCCCTTCAAGCAGTAGGCACTGAATGTAAAGTGTAAATGCTAAAAATTTAATCCTTGTCAGATCTACAATATAATTACCATCAAACAATTAAATTATAACTAGAGAGGGAACTTTAATTGCAGATTTCGGGTTAATCACAAGCTCACATCACAACTTAAAAATCGAAGAAATTAACAGGAGAAAATAAAGCTGCTGTAGATACTTTTTTGCAGTTTTACAGAGGTGGACCTGCTCTGGAACGTGACTTTTACTTGAACGAGAGCCATCCCACTTACGTCAAGTACATGGATCGCTATTTCAAGTTGATGATGGAAACTGTGAAGCAAATGGGAGTCTCAGAAGAAACTGCAAGAAAAGAGCTTAAAGAAGTCATGAATTTTGAGAAATCCTTGGCCAATGTAAGCAAGATCACTTGAACATTCAATTAAAATAATTTACGTAATTCCTATACCAAAATGTGTTCACCGTATTTAATTTTAATTTGTTTTTAATGCAGCTGACTCACGTCAAGTGGCATAAAAGTGACAGCAACGACACGCTTTCCTATGATGACAAACTAACACCAGCACAACTTCGACAGCAAATACCAGAGGTAAGAAACGTATTCAATATAAGTTTCATATAAAAATACAGCTGTTGCCTTTGTGTTCTTAAAGAAACATTAATTAAACTGCTGTGACGTTGGCTATAGCTTTACAAAATAAGAAACTGCTTATCTGACTGACTGACAAAACTATGTTAGCCGACAGCTGGCATTTCAAGCGAATTTCATAAACCGTGCATGCATATTTCCAAAGCGATTCGACGAACCATTTCATGTCAGTAAGGTTGATAGATTTGCTTATGAAAATTATCATCATGCGGAATAATCTTTATAAATATGAATAAAAATCTAGATTTTAAACAAACAACAACCTTTGAACGCATTCAAGAGCACCGACTCGTGGTTGCTTCTATTACGCTTGATAAACTTTGAAATGTGTAGTGGTTCTAATAGACATTTTAAAGGGAACAACACCATCTTTAAATATAGAAAATTACTTGATAAACAAGGAAGCTGTATTGTACCATCTCTAAGGACGATTTTGAAAATCGGAAAATACTGATTTACGACATTTATCTATGAAACATTTTTTAGAAAGGCTTCACAAAAACAAATTGTTTTAAGGTCACTGCTACAGAAATGTACAGATTGACACAAAGAAAGCATTGCTTAACGCATTTTCATATTCATAACGCAAGTTCATTGAAATTAAATGTAGCAGAAATATACATACAATGAATCCAGAAAAAAACTATTCAGACAAGTAGCCTAAATAGCAGGCATTAGCCTAGTGCATCAAGGCTAGCAGTGATTGCCCTCATTTAAGGGGCAAATATATATGTATTAGCATATTCATCAAGATTTTACAAAATATAAAAACGTTCCGATTTCTAATCATTCTCGCTGTCACGAACATTTAATTTATAATTATAATTTGGCATCCACATCATTACTATCACGCATAGCATCAGATGTGTTCGTGACGGATATTGAGCTTTGGGGATGTGCCAAAACGACTTAGTTTCCGAACTGCTGCTCGGGGAACAATCTTCGATTCGGTGAATGAAAACTAATGGTATTTTGTAAGCGCTTAATGTATCATCCTATGATATGCTATGGTTTGAAAATGTCGCTCAAATAGGTCGCAAATTGATAGAGACAGCTAGTTACCACACCCGAATCCTTAATTGAATTTAATGGGGAAAGATAATCCTGATTCAGCGGCGTTTATTCCTCCAACTTGTTACAAATAGCAAGCTCTGAATATAGGTTTTCGAAGCTATTATTCCTCGTATAGTATTATATAGGTAGCCTTATTTTCACGTCATTAACGCTATCTCTCTACTATGCAATGTACATATGCTCTTATTTCGCAAAAACAATGTGAGGGGGAAAAAAGAATTGAGTCTAACACCGACTGAGGGATTCGTGAATAATACATTCGAGCGCATAACAGATTTACAAATAAATATTTATAACCCTTATAACTTATGTATGAACCAAAATGCTCTGGAGATTTACTTTTAATGGAGTCGAAAACATGTTTAGAGATGAAACAGTAATGAAAACAAAATATACAAAGGGCATAAAACTGGCACTATATGAAAATATTTACAAAATTTAAATTTACGATGCCACGCGTAATGCTGCATATTTTTGTAGTAGATTACAGTTTGCAAGGTTTTAAAGTTTTTCAATTTACCATCTTTGTTGAATGGAATAAGCATTATTTTCAAACTCTTAATATTGCACAAAAAATTTCGTGAACATATTTATACCTTCTCTTTTAAACAAATACAAGCTTTCATATGAAATTAAGAAATTAACCGATATATACTTATGTGAGCTCTTTTTAGCTTAATTCCCTTTAATTAATTAGTTCGTCGACCGGCTGGTACACAGCAGCTTAAATATTTGCACTCAGCATTCTAATTATAAGAAGTCCGGGAATATTATCACACGACATTAATGTTTATTTCTCTCATTATCCAAATGACTTGAGCCATGTTTCGAGTTTCCAAATTCGTAAAAGGCTCAGTTAGCATGCATTTTCTGCCAAAGTATTCTCCTAGGCGTGAAATTTTCCAGTTAAAGTACCTCATCCCTTGTAGCGTCGGATTTTCCAATTAAGGCAATCGTTCAAGATTGCATTTTCAATTAAAGTAAACTCAAATAGAAAGGCGCCAGATTTCATGCGAATCTCATGCTTCAGGTGATTTTGGCACATCTAGGAATTTCCAGTTGAGCTGTCATTTTATTTCTCTCAGGGATGGCGCCTATACTCTATGGTTCAACCACACGTGGCATAGATAAAGTACGCAATTATACTTTACACAATTGGGAAATCTCAAATTCTCTCGCATTCTCTCACAGGTATCAATTTGAGTTTCCACTCGATCCGATTAACAACACGTGGCCCAACAGTAGACACTGCACCATTAAATCAGTGACTTGTAACCTTAGCGTCAATGAAGTGTCGTAGATTGCCATAGAGTATGATATTCCATCGACGCTAAGGTTACAGGAAACGTGATACTTGTTAAGTAGGGGCGATCAAAATAGTTGCAAATTTCTCATATATTGAACTTTAGATTGATATTGTAATACTGTAGTGGTAATGTTGAAACTCATAAAAGCAATGGCAAAAGTTTTGTCAGATAAATTGGATGGATGGGGAATTAAATTCGAGCTCGCAGGTAATGAAATGCCATACAATTTCAGTCTCAAATCGTGACTGGCAATCTGCATTTTAAATAGAAATTTACATAACCTTTAAACGAAATTATTGATGTAAATGAACCTACTACTGTTCTCTTACTAACACCCAGATACGTAAAAACAGCTTTGGAACAAAAGCAGCTACTTTATCGATCCTGAATTAAACTTAAACCAAATTGCTTAAGCAGCCATAAACGTTATATGTCTCAACGAAATTCGCATATCCCTTATAATTCTAGTTGAGATAGGCCTGAGATGTAAAAAGGCCCTTTCAGTACAACATAAGCCATTTCAGGATTTCTTGCAAATGCGCTGAAACTTTTCAGCGTAACGAAACTGTACAAGACAACTTCTATATAGCGTTATGGTTTCAAATTCACGCATGCGTTCATTTAATTTTAATACCTCCAGTAACTATACATTCAAGTTAGAAAGTGAAATGCGTGGAATTAAGTTTACCACATTTACACAATTAGGACGGCATTTCCTCTAAATGGTAGCATGATATTGCAGTTGCGTTTTAATGAAGGCATTCATTAGTGCTGCATGCGTTGTATTGCGTTCTCAGATTGCTTTTACTGAGGAATTACACCGGAGAACGAAATTCTTTTTCAAAAAGTTTTGCGTACATGTATATCAAAATAAAACAAACCTGCAAAAATGTCTCTGGAAACAAATTTCATCACTACATGTATGGTGCAAAATTTCCGAAACGCCTCCTTTCAAAATCAGAGAAAACGTTGGGTTCCAAAATGTGACGATTTTCTACAACTTATGAGACGTAGTTATTTACCCTTCATAATTATCGTCACGCATATGCACTATTTTGCTTCCTTCTGGTCAATAAATTATCGCTTCAAGGGATGCAGACGCATTGAACTAAAAAAAAGTAGCGATTTCTGAATATCATGAAATGCTAGTTGCAAATATATTTATACACACGATTCCAATGGCATCCCTATGGCGTTCCAGTCATCTACGCCAAGGACAATATGTTGTTGTTGAGTAGGGTTTAGAGGCCCAAGGACATCTAAGGTCATAAAGGGCCTACACAATGTCGGGGAAATATCCCCATATCTATACACAAGACTAAGGAAAGTAGAAGAAGGAGAGGAAGGAGCACGGTCGCGGCCGATTTTTTGAAGAACTACCCCGGCATTTGCCTGGAAACAACCGTGGAAAACCGCGAAAACCACAGTCAGAGTAGCCGACCCGGTCGGGATTCGAACCTGAGTCTCCCGATTACCAGGCGGATAGCGTTACCACTAAGCCACCTAGCTCGGTAACCAAGGACAATATGATATAGTGCCAATATATATATAATATATACTAGTATACTGTATATTGTATATACATTTTATCCTTAGCGTAGATGACTGGAATATTTAATTATTCTAAGATCCCTATTCATACACGAGTATAGTTAAACCGATGACTGGTAACCACACGAGTTCCATGCTAATAACGATGTTTGCATTACATTTCGTATAAAAAGAATGCAAAGTATATTTTCAAATTTCAAAGAACTTATGTCTGTAGAGAATATGCTGCTCTGATAAAAGACAGCATCGGCTATTAAAGAAAATTGCGATTAAAAATATGCTTTAATATTCATTTTTAATATTTATAATACATGCAAAGTCATAAGGGAAATTCTAATATAAAATTCCTGCAGCCCCAGGGGATATATGTATGTATAACCTACATGGATATGTATCAATTACAGCAATGCAATTTATAAGAGTAGTAATGGATACGAAAAAAGTTTCATCTTCCTCGTGAAACAATAGTCATAGAAAACTTAAAATCCAATTGGAATCTGTAGAAAGTCCCATCTCTGAGAGATAACAAAATTACATCTCGAACAAAGAACCTCCTCAGAACGAACATCTAAGAAAGTGAATAATTTTTTTTATAAAGACGACATGAAAGGAAACTATGGGGAGCCGTCTCTTCCGCACCTTGCATTTCATATTTCCTGTTCAAGATGAATGTGGCACCATTCTGCAGAAAGTCGAAAATATTTCTGCTTTAGTTAACCCGCTGCTAAGGGTAAACATCTTTGGCGTATCGCGTAAACAAATTGATTTCACCAGTAGCGTCGTCATATATTATTTAGCGGATAGAAATAAATCTCATGTCACCCCAAGGAAATCTTAAGTTGTATAGTTGCAGATATAAAGAAGGTTTAAGACTTTAAGAAGTAAATCTATTACCCTTCCGTAAAAAAATATGGTCGCTCAGGGCACGATGTACTATGCTTGTTTAATAAGTGAAACACTTAAGGAAGATAGAAACACCCGGGGAAAAACCAATCAAGACGGTGACCATGTAATTGCGCAGCGTAATAATAGTTTGATGAAAATATAACTGAAATCTTAAGTACGCAGTTAAGAAAAAAATCCGCTTTTACGGAAAAGTACCGGAAACAGAATAAACGGGATATTCAGTTTATTGAACATTTCCTTCAAATAATCTCCCTTAATATCTGAGGACAAGGCAATTTATGAAAAATAAAAAACCTTATTCAAAATGAAGCTTTTTATGCAACAGAAACATGCCTCAACCAGAAACATACATAATATCCAGTGTAATTGTCAACTGGTATCCAAACATGGCACCGCCTTAGATATACATGTATAATAATTTATAATCTGCTTAATTCACACTTCATATATTGTACTGTCTGTATAAAGGTTATTTGAATTCACGTTAAATAAACGTAGATGAGCATTACACGGAAACTTTGACAAGCGAGTCTCCATCACCGCAAATATTGAGTAAAATTACAAAATCGATATTATTGTTCAAGGGAAAACTACATTATATCATATAAATTTGATCACAAAGATTTTAAAATAAAATCTGGGAGATGGTAGAATGATTGACGAATTTTATTTTCTTACTTTCGGTATGACATGATCAAATGTTTTTCACCAGCCCAAACAATGTTTTCATAGATATGGAAAAAGTAAGACTATGGTTTTGTATTTAACAAATCGATAAAACATTATCTCTTATTTTAGATTGATTGAAACTGCTAATGGATCTGAACCTACCAAGGAACTTTTAGTCCTAAGAAATGCAAGCATGTGAAACTTGTTTTCACATGTGGGTCGGCATCTGTGCAAACAATATCATTTTCAAGCAGCTCTTGAATTCATTATACATGTACAGACCAAGTGTGTAATGTACAGTATACAATAGTAGCTGACACAGATTTAACCATCTACTACATTTTCTATGTCCCAAATGCTAAAGTATTTTTCATGAGTTTGTTAAAATGGTTCGTAAACACAATTGTTTTCCCAATGGTCCGTGATGGTCCAGATGATTTACAATTCGTGCAGATAAAATACGTGCAGAAATAATGCGTATGATGATAAAATTCGGCATATATCACAATACATGCTCCATAAATAAGTCATACTTAGGATGCATGGGGTATGTCGTTAACCATTACAAACGAATAAAAATGAATATGCAAATAATGTAATTAAACTATTCAGATAAGATCGCTGGCAGCATCAGCATTATTATCAAATGCAAAATAATGGAAATTGTAATGCATTATGTAGATTAGCCAATTAAGGTTGATCACTTGATCTAACTTCTTCCAGTAAAGGAATGACAATTATTCATTCAGGTTTTAATGTAAATTTTGCGAATAACAATGTGCAAATTACATATGCCAATACTGTTCTTGATTCAATACAATAAAACTAATTTGACACATCTGGATATATATCGATATACAAGTATGGCCATATACATGTAAACATGGCTATACAAAGGACTAATACATCGCAGGTCCATACACTGCATTTTCGATAACGTCCATTGATGTGTATATTTGACCCATCACTGGCTAAATAAGGCCCATACATGACTATGCATCTCCCATTAAAGGCCAAACGTGGCCCTTATATGGCTCACACATGACTAAATACTGACTGGCCAATACACATCCATATATAGCTTTACCACTCAGAAAAGCATATAGCAAATACCACGACTGTTCCATGTTACAAAGACAGATTTATCTTTTCAGTTTGACTGGGCTTACATGTTGAAGTACGTCTTCGAGAACCTCAATTTTGACATCGATGAGCAAAACCTGCCTCTGATTATTCACAGTAAAAACTACCTGTTTGATCTTATTGCAATGCTGGCCAATACTCCCAAGCGGTGAGTCCTATGACATGCACCCGCAAGCAATGTTTATTTAAATCCTTCTTTAAAATGAGATTGAGATTAAATATATGGGGTCGTCCATCTTTTCTGTAATCATGTAGGGTAATCGCCAATTACTTAACGTGGCGTTTCGTACTCAAATACATGCCCTACCTGAATCAACGATTCAGTCGGATTTATTCAGAGTTTCGTCGGGAAGTGCCCGATCCCAATGACTCCACTCGTACATACTTCAGCCGCTGGAAGGAATGTGTGGCTATTGCCAATGAAGGTTTTGGCATGGCATTAGGGTCGCTCTATGCCGGGACCTACTTTTCCGAAAGCATGGAAGATGAGGTACAGAGATTTAGTATACATACAAAAAAAAACTCTTCAACTGGAGCAAATATTTTCTGATAACTCCTTGCATTTTTGTAGATTCACGACTTAGTAAAAGAATTAAAAGATGCTTTCGTCGACATTTTGCCCAACCAAAAGTGGTTGGATGAAGACTCCAAAGAAGCATGCAAGGAGAAAGTCAGTCTTCCTGTTTACACTAAACATTCTCTTTTATATCTTTCCCAATTGTGTTTATTGTTAAACATTTTCAGCTAGACAATATGGGAGAAAAAATTGGCTACCCAAAATACATTTTAGATCCGAAATCTTTGGAAGACGAATACGATGGGGTAGATAACTTACAACGTACTATGCAATGGCTTTAAAGTTAGATTTTTATCAAATGATGAAGTCATGTTTGGGTGTTTTTTTTACCCAGTTGGAGATTCAAGATGGCCATCTGTTAAGCAACATTCTTCGCATAAAGCGTTTCGAAGTGCAGAAAGAGTTGAAAAAACTACTGAGACCAGTCAACAAAGAAACGTACGTTTAAAAAAAAAACATACGAAATTAGTGTGCCTAATTCTTGGAACAGCTCAAACGTTTGAATTTCATTTTAGAGACTGGTACGGATCTCCGTTGGACGTGAACGCCTTTTATAGACCGAATTTTAATGAAATAGGTAAATACAATAAACCTTCAAGTTTCCAGTACAAGCACTTAATTTCAATATCCACCGTGTCTGAGTGACAGTTTAGACGTGGTAGATTGTAGTAAAAATAACTTAATTCTTTCGATATCCATTAGCGTCAACTTGTCTATTATTCACTTATGCAGGATATTGCCTTTGTAGAAAATATCGATTTTCCCAATTCCATATAAGCGTGCATCGCTTTGTAGAAAAGCCTGTACTTTAATGATTGCAATTACAAACTGTATTTTTTTTGTTCAAACAATCTCGTACATTAATTTTCTCCCTCCAGTATTCCCCGCCGGAATTCTCCGTTTTCCATTCTTCAATCCAGGCTTACCGAGGTAAGTGGTTTAATCAAAAATGCTCATTATTTCGGATTAGCTTAGTTAATGAATGCATGTTACGAATCTGTCAAGCGGAAGATTACTGCGCAGAATATGAAATCTATTAACAGGAAATTCTGATGTATCATCGTGTGAATCGATGTATACCTTTTTTTATTTTTTTAAAAAGGTGCATGACTAAATAAATCCTCGCGCAACAACATGCATTATCACATTTAGACATAGCTACTAATTTGCACAATTTTTAGCAAAAATGACCCGATATAACAAAGTTGTTCCCAAAATGCATTAAAAAAATATCTTTTAAGTTATGGGGTCGCAATTTTATTTTTCGATAAAGGAAAATGTCTCATTTCTGTTATATTGTAGTTATTTGAAATTTGGAAGCATCGGAGTGGTCGTAGGACACGAAATCACTCATGGATTTGATAATTACGGTCAGTGAGTGTTTACAAATGATTATAAATAAAAAAATTTACAAATCGTCACTGTTAGTCATAAAAATAAGCACCACTTTTTAAACCGTTTCAGGTAGAAAATACGATAAAAACGGAAACCATTCTCAATGGTGGCCAGACGAAACCATCGAAAAGTTCACCAAGGAAGCCACCTGCTTTGCCGAGCAATATGCAAAGTACAAGATGGACATTATCGACGAACATGTTAGTATACTTATTTTCGCTATTTCGGCCAGTGATAAGCTAATAGCATTTTTAGGAAGGGAAATTCAATTTGTTGTATCGATGCAGGTGAATGGTAATGATACTTTAGGCGATAACATTTGTGATAACGCCGGATTAAAGCACGCTTTTGTAGCGTACCAAAAGTGGACAGAAAAACACGGACGTGCTCCATTATTGCCTGGTATCGATTTTACCCCAGAACAACTATTCTTCATTCAATATGGCCAGGTATGGCTCAATCACATGATTTAGGATAACTTATTAGTATGTATATGTATAGATAACAACAAACTCATCTTTATACGTTTCTTTTTTTATATCAAACAGATTTGGTGTGAAGTGGTTAGCAAGGAAGGTTACATCAAATATCTTAAAGATCCCCACAGTCCTGGAAGATTTAGGTAGGGACATCTAAGTAAATACATTAAGGGTCCTTATCAGATACTATTGATATTAGCTATCCACTAAGGAATTGATAACGATCTGATAATTATTTTATAAGGATTAAGTGCTAATTGAATGGGATTCCTCATTTTTATTTCAGAACAATTGGCACAATGAGCAATTCGCCGGAATTCGCCGAGACATTTCAATGTCCAGCGGGCACACCTATGAACCCAAAAGGCGAGAAATGTAGCCTTTGGGTATAAGTTTGGATACCACGTGACACATTACGTGCATATTTTACATTCAAGGATACCCTTAGGAAGCGTAATGTTATTTGGAAGTGACATTATTCGACTAATTACTTTAGAAAATTCTTTAGAAAAAACATGACCCTTTCACATAATTTTAGTTATATACATTGCTAGTAAATTCCTGACAAACGGCACTAACAGAAGCACACGCCTACAGTGGCTATCGTACAATAATTTAAACAAATATCTCAATAATAAAAACGAATTATAATGAAATTTAATCTTACCCCAAATTAGTGAACTCGTCGTTGATCCAGAAATGGTTAAATCGCCGATTAATGAACCACAGTCGAACTTCCTTGAAATCATTATGCATCCGAGGACAATGAAACTGTAAATTTGTCACTTACTGGTCCGCAGGTTATTAAATCTTTCGACGCAAAAATATATTTCTTCCGTAATTGGTCAGTAAATCTGGCAACACCACGTGTTTGGTTCAATCTTCGACATGTTTGTTGTCGGCCAGAGAATATTTAAATTTCGCGATTTTGATGCACATTTCAACACTCGAAAAGCGTCCATTTACTTATGATGTACATGTCTGATCCTTCTTATACACATCAATGAAGGTGATGATACAACATAATACGTACGATTCTAACCTAACAACTACTCAAATCAGAAGTTGAAAATTCTGAAACAAAATGGCGGATAGAGATATAGCGCACCCAAGCGTTCATTTACTGCTTAAATGTCGACCTTTGCCACGCAATGACATTCCATGTAAATGCCATAGAATGAAGACATTTTTCTTGGGATTTCACCTTTTCTTCAAATTTAAATATTCTGAATGAAATACATACTAATTTCTTCAAGAATTTCAAATTAAAATAAAATACGCATGCACTTATTTGCATATGGTACAGCTTGAAAAATGATTTTTTTGTTATTCGATTTTCTATATGTCATACAATTATTTTTGGGCCATTGGGGTACGGGTCAATTCTTTAATCATACTTCACTCATGATCTTGTAATTGCTTGCTTCATTTCATTTAACGTTCTCGACACAATCATATTAGCATTCTACACCCTATAATTAAATGTTTAACTTAGTAGTCATTTATAATGTATTATACTGTAAACACGGTGGTAGCGTCTTGTTAATGTATCCATTTGTATACTGTTTATCAACACCTTTTAATATTCTTTTGTCATTTTAATTTTGGTCAGAAATACGCCTGTTGTATACTTATCACATATACATGTAAATGTTTCGTGTCTGAAGAGAACATTTTTATCTTTATTCGTTCATATTGGAAATTCAGATTTGCCATTTCTTCTATGTATGCATTCTTTCATTAGACCTTACTTGAATGTTCTTATCAAATGGAATAAATAAAAGGTTTAGTTAGATATGTATATATATATTTTAGAAATATTGATTCTACCAGCAAAAAAAAACGTATGTAATATAACGCTTTCGTTAAGTGATGCTTCAAAAAATGAATGAAGTGCTTAAAGATGATGTGCAAATGAAGCAGAAGATACTTATTTTCTATATGGGTTGTATAAAAAAAAACATTGAAAAGAAAATTGAGACACGATTTAATGATTAGTTCAAGACTAACTATACACAAAAGCATATACAGTAGTTAAAACACTGAAAATTGATAGGAATATTTAGTAAAGGTATGAGTAAGTGGTGAAAAATATACCCATTGGCACATCAGCATTTGTAAATCTCACCATTTTAGGGCCTGTGTTATCTAAATTCTAAACGAAGACCACTGATCAAATAATTGGCATATTTACATAACATGACATTGCCCGATATTTCTGCATTATGTCAATGCCTCAATTCGAGCAGAATTTCCTCCTTAAGACCCACTTACGGTATTCCTCGTTTAAAAATAGGCTCGTTTTTCTTTAAAAAATCTCAATCCAATATAAAATTGAGCAATTCTAAAAATTTGTATAGTAAGCTAAAATATTGCATTCAGGCAATTTACGTTGCAATCCCAAATCTGCAAAAAATCAAAATTAAAAATCATACATTAAATAATCTAAAAATGATAGCAGGAAAATCCCAATTTAAATCGCTGATGTTGAGCATAATGAATGAATAATTTGGATTACAATTTAATGATAGAAAATCAAAAATTCAAATTGAATTGAACGATAATTGAAAGGCCACACCATATTATCTCATTGGAAATGTTCATGTACGCTAAAATATTAATACAATTTCTTACAAAATATAGCAATTTTAAAAATAGCTAAGCTTGCTATTGGAATATGTTGAAGGCTGACTGGGACTTAGTTTCACCGGTATCCTGCCCACTGTTTACAAATTGCCGTAATATTAAAATACATAACAGGGAATATGAGTTTGCTTGAATATAATATACGATATTTTGAGAATCGCTTTTACTGTAATTTGTTTCAATTTTATCACTGGGCATTCATATACGAGTATGTATTTTTAAATTTAAAACTGCTGCAAATAATTACATAAAATCGGCAAAAATATTGTTTGCAAGCTAATTATTTACAAAGCTAATTAAAAATCGAATCGGTCAAGAAGCGCATGAAATTAAATTTAATTAGCTATTCAAAAAGAGGGTACTGTTGGTTTTGCGTAGTTTGTGCATCCAAGGATTTGCTGGCTTGTCTTCTGGTTCTTGGATGGGGAGTTCGTTTGAGGTTGTGCCATTGATGGCAGTAACTATAGACTGCTCCGATTTAAAACGCTGAATCTGGACTAATGCCTTTGGCTTGTCTGGCTGGACCACACCGTTGGTCAATTTGGATGGTACAGATCTAAACAGGAAAAAAAAAGAACAGATTACTGAACACCTGTCGAGTTCAGCTATACGAGCTATATTTGGACATGCATGGGTAATATATAGCCATGTTTAACGTTTTTGGGCCATGCATAGCCATTCACCATATATGGCATGTATCAACCAATTAAGGTATATAGCGATGTAATAGCCATATGTTCATATATTACTTTGCACTATATTCCATATACACTATATTGCATAACATATAGATGTGTTTACATGTACAAATACCCATATAAATGGTTATGCAAATATTATTTTTCCACCTGGGTAGTTAAAAACCAAGCAATTAAAACAGCATTCATCGCAGTTTTATCAAATGCCAATCCAATTAAAATCATTAAAATCCCGATCATTAAAAATCCGAATTAATTACTTATTTTCCTTGGTGGTTGTCTCGCCTGGGGATGTCACTGTCACATCCTTTTTCTGTAGCAGCTGCCTTTTCCACGGTGGGACAGCCTTCAGTTTTTGCTCTTCTTCATCCCGCTAATAGAAAATGTACACGTTTAATATTGCTCATCTGGCCTATCCCTACTCATTTTTTCTTCAACTGAAGAGTAATTACGAACCAATCTTTGGGCTTCTGCCTCCTTTTTTGCTTTGTCAGCTGCCTTCTTAGCTAGCATTTGACGTTTCCAAGGAGGAATGGGTGATCCAGTGTCATCTACTTCTGGAATTACTTCCACGAATTTTTCTGCATTGAATTGGCGGTTAATTTCACTTCTCCTTGCTCTTTCCTACAAAATTATATAATTATATACTCTCGTTAAAATCTCGCTAAAAAATACAGTTGCTAAAATTGCACAAGTTGGAAGCTAACAACGGAGAATTTTAATTAGCCATATAAAGCTTAACTAAAGAATATTATAGCATTTCGAAAGAAAAGAATAATTATGAAAACCAAATAACAAGTAACCAACCCACTGTTTTTGATAACTTTAATTAGCGTTAATTGGTTTTAGTATTATCTTTAAAAATGATCGTTTGATTGTTTATGAAATCTAATGATGCCGAGGTAGGTAATTTCTGGTCAAAGGAAATTTCACGGAAGTTTCACGTAACCAACCCCAAAACTGGCCATCAACTCACCAATTCTACATCCTGTTTGGCCTTCACCTCCTTCATCCTTTTGATGCCATTGATGTCCTTGAACATCTTGAGCTCCTCGATAAGGTGCGTCTTGTTCTCCAAGACGTTCTCGGTGGGCGCACCTTGAACCTTGGCTGCAGCCTCGCTTTTCTCCATTCGCTTCAGCTGCACAGCCTGAAGATCCTGCACCCGAATGGACGACAGAGGCTGCTTCAAGGTGGAGTTGGGTGACGGCTGTGCCACTCCAGAGACGTCAGCAAGGGTCGGAGGCTTGGCAGGAACGTAGTCGGCGGGAGGTGGCGGAGGCGGGGGAATGGCAGAGACCGGTGGTCCCGGAGCGACAGGATTGGCGGGCATGACCGAAGAAGACGTTACGATTCCGCTGTCGTTGGATGTCGTGGACGAAGCCGATGAACCGTGGTCATCGTCCCCGAAGTCCGTGAGATCCTCCCTGGATGCCTGCAGAGAGCTTCTGGAAGACATCGGCCCTTGCTTCTGCCGCACTGTCCTCAAGTACTCCGAAGGCTTGATGAGGGTGTTTCCATCGGATGGCGACGGAAATTGCGGCGGTATGAACGGTCGGGCAACCTGGGGACGCCGGAGGTTGTTGCGAACGGAGGCAGTTTCCTCGTTGACGGAGTCCGAGGAGGAAACTCCTGAAGAGGCCGTTGAAGAGACGTCGTTAGCGATGGACAACGTGGTGGGGCGCACCACAGATCCTCCTGCTTCTGTCAGCGCCTTCAACCTCTCCACACCACCGCTGTGGTTGCGCAGCTTGACCAAGGCGTTGGGCATCACGGCGAGCTTGACGCTGTTGGTCAACGTGTTATTGGCGGAGTCCAGGAGCGGCTGGAGTGGAGGTGGAGGTGGCGGAGGAGCAGCGGTTGTTGTAGGTGTGGTTGGCAAGGAAATCTGCCGACTAACATTCCTACAAAAAACGAAGAAAAAAAAGGAAAATAAGCATAAAAAAGTGAGTGAAGTTAAGTCGATCAACTCGGCCGAAGGGCCTCAACCACGAATGTGGGTCACGAGTGAGCCGGAAAACCTCAGCCATGGATGATAAAACGCCTTGATGGCTTTCGTGGTCATTTTCCATCCTCATGATTCAAGCGGGTCAACGAACAAAGATCCAATGGGTTTAATGCCATAACAAAAACATTGGCATTGATTATCGCAATTAGCGGGCATGCAAATCACACCAACGAAGGTTGATTAAGTTAGTTACAACCAAATTCCAGGTCTCACACGCATTTTTATTTTACAATAAGGATGTAAGACATATTTTTTAATGCCTGTAAGCGCCAGTCATTTCTCGGACATTGGAGGCAATATTGCATACTTAACCAAATTACAAGTAATTTGGTTTACCTCAACGTGTTACCCCATATTTTCACGATATCTTAATAGAAAAAAAAGTTTACTGAGAAATCTTAAAAGTACGTGAAACTATTTTGAAAATTAAGATTCCAAAAGCAGCGTACACTGTAAAGGAGAAATTATTAAATTTAGCAAAAGCATCATGGAGTTTTAAATATTAGTGATAACAGCCTGATTCTTCTGGATTTACAGTATACATTGTTCGAAAAATTGTCTCACATTAACAGCAAGCTTTGTGCATTTTACGTTCATGTAGATTTGCTTCCAAACAGAACATGGTATTATCATGTGCTGAAATGGGTTTTTTTTCCTTCAAAATTTATTTTAGTTTTTAGACCGATACAAGGAAACTATACAGAAATCATTGACTTTTATACGATGTAGAATTGTTACATTTTGAATATGCACCTTCTTGCCCCCAGTCCAATAGTTACAGCCGGAGAAGGTTAAGTAACTTTCAGCACAGATACACGCTAAGTAGGTTATGCGGGGAATCATTGACCAATGAGCAATTACGTAACACCAATTGGCAATTAAATCCGTGACTTAGGACCTATTTCATCGAATTGAAATATTTACAGCAACCAGAATTACCATAAAAAACATAATGAGCAGAGCTTTTTCAGAATGAAATAATTTACTGACTTAACGATAAACATTATTTCATAAGTATACTTTTTGTTTAAACTATTTTCCGGATTTCAATTTCAAAGTTTTTACATGCACAGTGCATTGATAAAGCAAAATATTATTCTAATTAGTACTATAAAAATTGTACTAGGTCGTTATTTCCCTCTCTGCACGTTTTCCCTTTATCAATTGAAGATGTTTGACTGTATTTTACGTTACTTAAAGATATTCTTCCAAAAATATATTTAACTAACGTTTGTACGTTACCACATCACAGTTATTGTTATATTTAGATATTAACTAGATATCAACAGATTACTCAATAGCTTAAGAACTAATATAAATTTCCAGTTTTGATTATTCAAGATTATTTCTGATTAAAGTTATTTTACAATTATATGTAAATAAATATATGTATACAATTTCTAAACATCAAACTTACCAATGTTCCTCGGCAAAGTAAAAATATGCTTGTATTTGTTCCAACTCAGCCGACAACACACAAAACATGAATATTTAAAATATCAAAGGATGGTTGATAACATTTGTAACATAAATCCCGGCTTTTATCAAAATAAAATTATCCCATGGGAAATGACTGGGCTGGATTAAAAATCCATGTAATAAATATCTAGATGGAAGACTTCTCAGTGGACAACCGTCCACAACTGTTCAGGATAATCGAAACTGATAAACGCTAGTAGACTTTAAAATATTGAAGTTTACCAACCATGACGGCTTCTTTTTATAGGCGGGAATAACCTGGTTACGCAATAATAATGCTTGACCGTATCAAAGCATGGTCAAATATTTAGGATTACTAATAAAAATCGTTCTACCTAGTATTAAAGTAGTATTTTGTTACAATTTGTTTACTTTTGTATTTGTATATCAAGTTCATAGAATTACTACTCAGGTTCGTTTAGGGAACAAATTTCAGCTAACAATTTTACAGGATTGTCAACCCTATAGCAATTTGACAAAAAGATAAAAACAAGCTAAATAAATTAAAGTAAAAAACAAGCTAAATAAATTAAAGTAAAAACCAGATTAATCAGGTAAAGCAATTTTGAGTAGATAATATTGAAAATATTAATGTTGTGTTTGCAGTTTGAAACAACTGTGAAATGAACACGAAAAACACACTTTGGTTAGCCAACACTGGTTGGTTTGTTGTATGTTAAATAAATACATGGGAAACATTACTGCTAAATACGTATAACATTTAAATCGGCTAAAATCGGGTCTAAAACCTATTAAATTTAATAAGGGTTTTACAGTGTAAGTCTCCTCGCAGCATTTTATACAAGTAATAAACCCTATTTAATGATTAGTGGATATTCAGACGAATCATTAAAATAAAACGATATCCATGTACATAGATAACTGCCATATTTAATATAATTGCCATACTTTCGGAGTTAATGAAATGTTATATCATTAGATTGTAATGATCATGATATGAATTATTAATTGATTTAATTATAACAATTACGTGTTTCACTTGATTGCATGCATATTTACATTATCTATAATCAGAAATTCAGAGTGGGGACATTTCTATCTCACACATCTACAT
Organism: Ophyiulus pilosus; assembly: GCA_033995625.1. Taxonomy (NCBI): domain Eukaryota; kingdom Metazoa; phylum Arthropoda; class Diplopoda; order Julida; family Julidae; genus Ophyiulus; species Ophyiulus pilosus. The sequence continues at coordinate 64,989 of JAUJYV010000029.1, read as the reverse complement.
TAATTTTTAATTGTTAGAAATATTTCAAGCATTTGAACGTCTGCTATAGCAGTTCATAACTATTTACTATTTTATAAATAAAAAAAGATTGTCCATGTTCCAGAAACTTAATTTTGCAAAACACGTTTTGCATCATTATCCAAGCTTGGGTTTAATCATTTGACCATTAAGCTATTCACTTCAAGTGCATTAATTAATGCTCGTAAAATATTTTTATAATATTTTTGATGCTCTTTTGTGTAGGTTATTCTACAACTATTTCAAATATTTTTCCATTCTCCAATGATTTCATGAAGACCATATCGAAGCCAGTGGTCATCACAAATGGTAGGAATGTTTATCCGGAAAACAACAATAAAGAAACAAGATATCTTAACAAAAACAAAAATTATCCATTCGAGAAATCTTGTGCTTGGTAAGGTGTAATAAAATGTTCTTTATGTTCAAATGTGATAATAAATAAATATTTTTTTGTTTCGGCTTCGAAATTCGACAGTTCACAATTCAGCAGCGTAATAAAGACGAGGGTAAAGTGTTCATATAACGTGTACCTTTAAAAGAATTGTTATTGTTTTAAAAAAGTGTCTTTCTGGTATAAAAATAACGGCATGGATTCAATAAAATAAATAAAATCAGAACATGGATTCATTTCTGAAATGCTGGCTCAAATCAAACTATAGTTACTTCAATATTTCTTGTACTCATGGCCTTTGTACTCATATTTATATTATTAACGCAAATGAGTTATTTTTGAGCAAATACATGCATTATTTTCCACTAATTAGTTTAGTATTTTAATGAAACAATTTAGCTTTGCCTTCGGTAAACAACTATAACTTATTAAAACTATACAAAACTTTTATAATAATAATCCCATAGACAATTCTTTCAGACACATCAAATACTCATGATGTTTTAAAAAAGTTAAAAATTATTACAAATGAAATATCGGCACACCCTTCTTGTTATATTTTAGAGGAAAATTATTTTCATTAATTTACTTAAATTTTTATCATGCAAAACGTAATCATATCAAGCGCATTATAGGAATCTTGACTGAATTTTCCCAAATCACTGCCCATCAGTGCGTTTTCCTTATTTTCGTGAACCCTTAATCCCCCCACCCACCCACCTCTCCCTCCCCTCCCACATCAAATTTACAGCTGATATGGTCACTGACTTTCTCAAAACTCAAATTCGAAAAAAAAGGTAACCACTACACAAATACACAAAGGATAAAGAACCTTAAGGTGAATAATGGCTCAAGATAGATATAAATTTGTTATATTATTCACAAAAAAATGTTTTAGTTATTATCTATTTACCCTATAAATGAATTCTTGCAGATACATGTAATTGGGAAAAACACCTAAGAAATGTAATGGATTCGAAGTCCAAGTAAGGATGATTTAAAAACAGGAAGAGATTCTAATTTATGTAAACCAAAGAATGGATAGGCTTTATCACTAGTACGGGTAACCATCAATATAGAAGCCATCAAAATAACTATTTTATAACAATTACATTAAAACCTGTACTATGCAGTAGCATTAACTGCTACCTATGTTTTAGCATAATGAAAATAACCAGGATCATTCATTCTTTACATTCATGTAAATATTTTAACGTTGTGATTCGGGGAAGTATTCAGTTAGTTTTGAAAGAGGGGGTCCTACAGCTAGTTAGGGGTCCATCTAAATTTTTAAAGAATTAACTATATTTGAGGAACATTGATTTCATAGCGTGTTCCTTTAAATAACTTTAAAATACTTTTACAAATAATGCGTTGTGGGAAAATGGATACATGAGTATCCCTTGGATAGGATAAGCAATTGAAAATTAGCATGATCGCATTAGTAAGTAATGCAATTTTCGATCGGAACACTTCATATTATTGTTATAATTAGTTCTGGAAAAGGTCTTTGTGTCGTTGGGGATATTGGGAAATAAAATCTTTAGAAATTTGAAAAATGACTTACTTCTGAACTGGCTTTGTATCGAGCGTGGAGAAAGACTTAGCTCCGGCCACCGGAAGTTTGTTGGAGGAATCCGAACCTCTCCTTGAACCTCCAGCATTCGAACTATTGGAACTTCGCCTTGAATCTTGTATCTTGATACCATCATTTACCGATTTTGCAACAACGACCTCCATCATCTCGCCACCGGCTGCTTCGGCATTACTGGCCCCATTTGTGTCCAACTCTTCTAACTTCGTACGCATCTCAGACACAATACTACGTTGTGGAACTTGTGGTGCGACAGCATTTTTACTCACGAGTGTGTTTCCCGTGTTGTGGCTAGAAGAAGCACCCGAAGCACTGCCTGAAACTGACATCGCCTCGGCTGATACATGGACAATGGCTACAGCAGTGACACCTGAGGCTTGAGACGGGGACGGCATGGCAGGCCTGCTATTTGAATGCAGAAAGCTACCCACATTATGGGTGACATTTACTTCGTTTGGAGTTTTTGCCTTTATGGAAGGGGAAGTCGGAGAAGGCAGCGGGCTGTCACATTCTTTGGACAGCGCAGAGTCCAGATCGTCCAAAGTGGAGGGATAGCACCTATCAGTTGTCACCACTGTTTTGTTAGTGTCATTTGCACCTTGGTTGACATTGGTCAGAGTATAGGGATCCTCGTAGTCATGCTCGTGTTCTGGCTCTGGACTAGCAGCGCTCAACTCCGATAGGCTGGTGCTTTCATCGGAACTGTGGTGAACATCCACTTTGACTAAAATTTAAAAAAAAGGAATTCGACTTAATTTGATATATTTTACATGTACTAATAAAGCTTGTGAAAAAAAGCTTGTAGGTTCAGTTTATACGTGTTTTTAAAATACATTTGGATACAGTACCACCATACACATATTGATCAATATAATTATCATTTAAAAAAACAACAAGTGGTCACCAATATCGCTTATTTCATGTTTTCAAGAGGTAAGCCAAGTTGGGAATTAGGATAACATGTTGGAAATACCATACATGTAGTAATTCTCAGTCAAACATATGTTTGGAACTTTCTGACCATATATAGATCATATGCCTTCTTGTAAATACTCGTGATGAATAAAAAAACATTATGGTTTTCATTACATTCATTATCCATAGTTTTGTATCTATAATTCCTGTGTATGAAGTCAATAACATCCAATACTCAGGATGATGCTGTCCCGCTAAGTCCGGTCAAACACAATGCTGACATATAAAAAAAATTATATTCACAGGAAATACTCACCTACTATGGACGATTTATGGCTGATGTCAACGACATTAGTGCCAATACTAAGCCTTTTGTTCATCATTCCATTTCGAGTACATTGAGGAGTAACTGTCGATCGTGTTTCAGAAGTTATAGAAGAAGCCGAGGACGAGGCCGTCGAGTTTTCCCTGGAATGGAAGATCTCCCTTACGGGATCGTTGGAGGGCGTCGTGGGATCGTGCAGATAAAATGGCTGACTTCCTTGGGTGCTGACTGAGTGGCTGATGCTCCCATTAGAGCCATGGTGTTGGTGCCCATTGGTACTGCCATTGGTAGGCAAGTGATAGCCGTTGGATTGCAATGGGGGTGTGGATGTCGATGACGACTTTCTGGAATGCTCGCCATTCGACTGATGGCCATTGGTCTTAGCCGAAGGAGGATGTAGGTAGAACGGGGAGCTAGATCCATCGGATTGAGTGCGAGGACTGCTGTGACCACTGCCAGCGCTGCTCCTTCCATTGCACTGCGCCTGGCACCCTCGCAAGGTACTGTCTGCACTGCACGTGCACTTTGGACTTCGGTCGACTTCCTGGACACACGTGCACGTGTAGTTGTCAGAGCCATTGGGGGCAGAACCGTGCTGGATTAGAATGGCCAGGCACTACAAATATAACAACTTCTGATGATACTGACAATGACATACAGTATAATCTTTCAAATAGCAGACAAGCTTTGTAATTAGTTTAGAATTGGCATTGATGTTTCAGTAGCAAATGTTTGCGTGATATATAATGCTGACAGTCACCTCCCAAAAAACCTAAAACAAATTTGCACTCACTTCTGTATGTTCATTGTCTTGAGCATCTTTCATCGGAGTCCGTCCATGTTTGTCCATTATAATACGAGCGCCATGGTTCAGCAGCCATTTTAGAGTGTCGGCATGGCCACTGCTAGCAGCGAAATGAACAGGGGTTGTGCCATCGTTGTCAGTCATATTCGGATCCACGCCTTGTTCCAAGACCTTAGAAAGTCGAAAACGACACACTTTAAATTACACAGTATTCTACCGATCCACTGCATCCACATAAAAATACTGCTGCACTTGCCATCCATTTCAGGCAACTCAGGCAGCCCATTTGGGCGGCAGCATGCACGGGCGCCATCCCATCTTTGGCCCGCAGATCCAACGACCCATTGGCCTTCTCCACCAAGTAACGCAACACGGAAATGTGCCCTTCCTGAGCAGCCAGGTATACTGGAGTGACGTCGTTGTCCATTTGACAGTTGGCACTGGAATAAAAAAATAATTGTATAAGATATATAGCAATTTGTTTTAGTGAAAACAACATCAAATTTTTGATGGCGAATTGCCATCGTGCACCAAGTCAAAGTCCAAATTCCTAATAAGATTGTTAGAAAAACTAAGGTCTAAATTTAAAACCATATATTTCAGGTGGTGCAATGTGGGTTGGTGTTGATGCGCTGTTGCGACACTTAAATATGAAAAGTTTGATCAACCTTATATTTGCGAAAATCGGTCTTAAATAAAGCGTTCATTACTGCATACTATTTTCATTTATCATGAACATAAAACAAATCACAATAGTATGTACGTCCAACTTTTAAATAAGGTTAAAACGTTTATAAAAGGTAAACTTGTAACAACTTTAATAGACAAAGCTAACGCACCAAAGCACATCATCAGGTTTCAATTAAACATACAAAAATAAATCAAGGGGAAATCAATCAACCCATAACAGATTCAGAAGTCATTTTGAAATGGTAATGTTGGAGGAAGGTTAGCGATAGTGTTAATGCCTTCTTTGTCATGCGGTAGGAAATCGACTGTAATTACAAATAATAATTATAGAGGATAAAGGTACAAATATTGAATTTTATGGAAGGAAGGAGAGAAAAAATGAAAAATTAATTCCAGTCATTGAAACATGAACACAATGAGTGAAACTTTCACCCGTTTCCATTTAATGTTAGCCTAAATTCACATCCAAATATTCCAACGAGGCTATTAACTTCGATAATGGAAATTTAGTGAATAAAAATTACGGATATACAGACGAATTATTTAAAAGCTTCATCACACCATTGTTATTTAAGGGTAAATGGGAACTGCTTCGTCACCTTACAAAAATTGACCGTTTTTTTTCTTCGAAAACAAATATAATTGTGTACTTGAACTAGTTTTAGTGATACAAAAATCACTTCATTTAAATTTGATAGATGGCAGAAGTGAACCGTCATGGAACCAATATGTGATGTATACAGGCTTTTGTTAAATTTTAATACTTCATTTGTAATTAAGACATTTCTGGTGAAATGCAACATGTTATCGTACTTGTAACATGTATATCGTATAACGCAAAATATCAATAATATAAATCGTCTTCAACTTTGGCATGGAACTTGCATATCAAATAATGTTTTATTCTGTTAAAGCTCTGTACGTATGAGCTTACGTACAGCAAGTGAACATTTTAAAATAATAATTACACCAAAACAATTCATTACCATACTGTCAACCGGAGACTTATGCCTTACTCATGCACTTTGCATAAAGTTAATTGTATAGTTTGTAAATGTGTTTATCCTCCTGCATTTTCAATTGGCTATTTAGTGTATATATATATATATAACAGAGGCAAGACATAGTTTACTATCAGCAGAGGCTTATTAAAAAGCGTCATCAGGCGATTTTCAAAGTACTGTATTAAAATAAGAAATTGGGAAATACACAAGTATATGCATGAGATCTAAAAAATTACGTGATAGTTTATGAAGGACAACAAGATGACGACGGTGGGCTAAGGCAAAACTTTACTCAATTTTTGATCCCCAAAAATATTCCCAAAATACAGGAATTTTGGTCTAAAATAGTAACATCAAAATACTCTGTTGGACAAAAACAGTAATGGTGAAATAGGTCATCTGAAATTATTTGCCTACCCCGCCTTATTTTGTTCTCATGCAATATACAGTATATTTATTTCCTCTATTTATTATGTTAATGCTTCGAAGAGCACCTTATTATGGCAAAACAGCTGATGTGAGCTGAAACCCCAGTTATATTTTATATACTTTTTTGTTAATGTAAACTATACCTAGCCTTTATTAATACGGTATATATAAATATAATATTTTCAATACTTAATATGCATTCCTTAAGAAAACTCATTGTTTACTATTTCAAATAAATTACCATTGAATTTCAATAAGAAACCAGAAAAAAAGTTTCTATACGTTGCTGATTCTTGTACAATGGTTAATGCAAGCTTGACTTCGTATTACAGCTTAAAAAAAAACATTCATTTATCTATGAACATATTAATCAGTAAACCATTTCAGTTTTGAACATATCAAGTAATCTTGACTACTGAATTTTACTTGTTGATTACAAGCATGTTTCCAAACGACAGTCAGCAGTGACGGTTGTGACGTCGTATGTTATTGACAGTTCTATTGGATTGGATAGTTAACTACCTTTGTAAGAGTCAAAATGTCCATATGTGGTACTCGGGAACATGAGAAATGCGGAAGAGCATAGATGGAATGGAAAAAAAATTAACAATGAAATCTGGCTCTAATTAAGATCAGCTAATTGCTAAAGTTAATTGTTTAGGAATTTGGCAATGTCATGGTCAATTTTCGTGTACCTTCTCGCCCTTTTTTGTTTTATTGTTTACGGATGCAGTAGTCTAAACAAGATAACGAGCATTACCAATTGATGGCCATTCCTTCTCTACGTAAAACAGATGTACTACATGTATATTCGGATCACCGACTAACAAAGCTTCATGGAATCTACTCATTATAATTCATAATTAGTGGACATAAATTCACACGAATTTAAAAATCCTAATCAAATCAAGTGTATTGCGTGTATTCAGACTTTTAAAATGATTATATTTGCAATGTTGAGAAAAATAAGTAAAACTAAAGCAGCAGTATAGGGATTAATTAGTTGTGACTTCTTGTAAATAAATCATAATAATCCTTTAAGTAATCAGCAACCTGACCAGTTATTTAAATAATGTATATATAATACACGTATTTTCTTTTTAAGAACTGAAAATTATATATATAAACTCGTTGATCCTGTTGTACCCCCATACGGAAGAGAAATGCATTTTCAATACATTTGCAATATATAGATTGATACACTGAAATGCATTTCTAAAAATGTATTTCATAATACATTTTGAAATACATTTCTTTTCCATGTGGGCCGTAAATTATTACAATCAATAGTATTATCATCTCCTGATACAAGTACATGAACTTATAAGTATAATAGTATACAATGTAATATATATGATAATGAATGTGACAAGTTTCAGACTTTATCATGGCCTATCGCTAAGATTAATTTAAAAAAAGGAATCTATTAATCAAAAGATTACAGAACGTTATTTTTTCAAAGTTATATTGAACTTGTATTGAGAACTTGTATTGAGCACTAAGTTCCCAAAGTGCCAAAGTTTGCAAAAATCTTGTTCTTGTTCGATGAACAACCCAAGGTTGTAAACTGAAAACTGGTCACCACATAAATAATTATTGCAAGATGCGGTCAGTTTTTGTTGTTGTTATGCCTCAATTATTGGTTTTAATTACGATGCCAAAAGTGGGTTAATTCAATAAAAGCTACGTAAAAGAAGCGCGACCTGGAATTACCAGTTCATGAATCCTATTTTCTGCTTCATTTCTGCAGTCGGTCACTTTTGACAAGTAGATGGGTTAAGGAGACCCAAATTTAGCGATTAATATTAAAATCACATTCACAAAACTACAGTCGAGGAAACACGTGATAATTAGAGTGTGGCTAACGATAATGTTTATTCGGTCTAATATGCATATTAAACAAATAATTGTTAAAAAAAACAGATGTTATAGCCATAGATTTTAATATTTTGTGGAGAATTATTTAATAAATTTAAACAAATTAAATCAGCATGTAGATGCAATTTACTGTACAACATCGAGTGTAACTATAAGCCACCTGAGAAAAAAATTTCATTATATACCGTACACATCCTGCCAATTTACAGCCACAAATAATATAATTGAACCAAGTGTGTCTTAATATGAATACACGTTATATGCCATTTGAAAACCTGAGTCAACTTTAATTCCATCATGTTTTTGAATCAATCATCAAATTTGCTAACGACATATAAGAAAATTCCTACGTTTTGAGAACATGACCTCAGATGAAAAAAATAAGCTCACTAAGATGAAAAACGCTTATCGTAGAGTTAAAGTATTTAAGTAAATGCAATACAAACAATATTTCACGTTAATTAAAGATTTAACAATGTCCTTGCATAACTCACCAATTATCTGTGAAACCATTTATCATATATCATCAAGACGTACATATAATCCACCATACACGTGGCCAAGGCCAAGTTTTGCAAAATTCCCGGAACAAGTAAATTTGTCCAAACGTCAGAACACACAACCGAGCCCGAGTAACGTTCAGGATATATCACAGCATATGAAGACTCGCGTCGAAAAATATTAAGTAAATAGCAGATTTCATTAAAAAAACCCACCAAAAACAAAGTTATTTCAGGCTCTAATCACAGAAGATTTGCCGGTTTGAAGTCGTACCAGATTTGGCAATATAAACGGACGCACATCCACAAAATAGTCGGCACACAATGCTAACATTTTGCAAAAACTTCCGCAAATTCCGCCACGCTTTTCTGATTTGTTACAATGCAGACATAGGTACAATACGCACGGTTTGTATAGACCGAACCTCACATTGACACTGCCAGAGCAGGATTGCAAATAGGAGCATCATAAAAGCTGCCTTACAGACTTGAGCTGCTTGCCTGGCTTCTTGCATCAATGAATTTCGAATGAAGCGCCACCTCAGCACTACCACTTTTTTGGACTCCACTTAATAGATCATGTAGGTAAACAACAACATCAAAATTGAATATATACATTTGTTATAGCAGTTTAATTATTACAATCCGGTATGTGTTTGTCGAGAATAATAGAGTTGGTTTTACAGTGTGTCAGAGCAGGATACATCTGATGGCTCAGTGAATTTTTGTGAAAATTGTATTCTGGAAGAGACATTGGATTGCATTTGGTATATTATTAAATAAACGAACAATTGTATTATATAACAAGTACTATGTTGTCGATTTACCAACTGTCATTTTCATGACAATTTTGTCGTTGAATGCTTTGGCGAAATCTGATCCTTCTCCTTTGAATGAAAACAAATTTCATTGTTTCCCATATACAATTCTTGCAAAAATGAAAATATTTGCCATAATAATTTTCTTAATTACTTTATTTATGTGCACTCAACCACTTTTCAAAAATTGATCTTGATTTCACCAAGCAATTTTCTAAAGTTTCAGTGCATCTAAAATGGTTTCGGTACCTCTGCATAAAAGGTATTAGGTATAATTTTAAACAATTTTCTATGCCTCATGCCCAGAAGTAATAACCCCGCCCAGATATGGCACAATGAAGCGTGGTCAAATCCCAGTCAGGTCAGTATACGGCACTAATAATATTACTTGCCTGTACAGTACAGATCAAAATCGGATTTAACTTTTCCATATATCTAAAAAAAAATTATTGTAGAAAAATTAATCTGACTGATCATCTGAAACATTTTTTCCCTAGAAATACATCTACTCATCGCTTATGAAGGTCGAGGAGATGCGACTGGGAATTTTCATGCGAACTAGATAAATGATTTAGCTGGGAGGCAATCATAAGGTCAAGAAAATTGGCCGAGCCTCCATTTTGGATAACCTAATTTCAATGACATCAGACGTAACAGGAACCAAAGACATCCATGATTTATTTTCAGTGCTCACCTTGCACGACGATGAACATGCAAATTTGACCTTAATACAGGTTTTAAAAATCTACAATACACGTTCATGTTCCATCTTAATATGCAAGTTTGAAGTTAAAGAACATGTATATCAATGCTCCGTTAGTTTAATAGGCAATATAACATTTTAACTATCGATTGCAAGTCAGAATCTGGTTTGAATTAGCAAATTGCTATCGGCAAACATGACCCTTAACAGAAACTATTTTCTGATATGAGAACTATACGTGAAAAAACACCGTTTTATTCCATAATTACACACATTGAAGATACTTGTTAATGATACTGATTCGAATATGAAACATCAAGACACGTGATCAGTGCTTCTATGATATCATATTGCTGTAAAGAATATTGCCCTCTTAAAAGAATAAAAAATGACTTTTACGACACTTTTACATTTCTGCTTTACAGGTATTTCCTCACACTTCGAAACAGTTATGGATAATAGCCACGCAAATTCCAGTAATTGTATGAAGATATTACCATAATTTCAGAAATGAAAGATACCGACATCAATTAACTGTAGTCGTCAAAATGCTAATATGCTAAGCACGCATTTTAAAAGTCAATTAAACTTCAATTCCGCGATTAAATCTACTAAAGTCCTGTTCATTTCGAAAATGGAACAATGAACTGTGATGATTAACATTTGTAAATATGTATTCATTACAAAAAATTAAAACAAAAAGACGTGTTCAATTAAAATATCAGAACATTCAGTTATAAAAACTATATTGATTTTTCAAATTTTCAAAAGAATTTCGGAATGTTATTACTACATATTGGAAAATAGACTTGTATAGAATGCAAAAAATCAAACAAATTAACGTGTCGAAAGTACAAAAACAAAATCAGCACATGCAAATTATAAAAGCAAACTTTCACTTTTCTCATCAAGTCTACTTAAGAGATGAAAGAAGACGTCGTTTTTCAACCTTAGCGTCGAAAAACTCAAGTTTTTTCGTTTCATTTTATAGAAAAATCTAGGATCTCAATTGACTTGGAAAGGAAAATTTGAAACAATGGTGAAACTCGTGCAAAAACTTGAAAAGAGCGAGACAAATCCACATTTAGAAGCCGAAAACATAGCCTTTGAACGTGTGTGAAAATCCCTCATTAGATTTCTTGTTAAATCTCAACACCAATTTAACTTCAATTAGACTACATAGGAAAAGTGATGGCCCGATGAAGTTCTTTCAACGGTTATTTACCCCATGTGCTTACTCATGCAGGAGGGCTTTTATTTATTTTTTGTAGGGTAAAAAATGAATACCATTCAGATCTATAACGCTTAAAATACATTTGGACAGAATAGGTGGAATCATTTCCAGGTGTTAATATACAAGTACACAAACTAACTGATTATTATTAAATTGTACTACTGATTTTTAAATAATTCTTATGTCATTTTTAACAAAGGCTAAAGCAAAAATAGTGGTGTTTAAAAGTTGCTCTATGATTATTTTGTTGCAAAACTTCTGTACAGGGCTCTGATCAATAGTTTCATAAGCATTTTTGTATACAAAATTACATACATTTACAATATATTTTATTTATACTAACAATCTTGACTTTGTCATTTAACACGGTAATGCGAAGATTTTTATAAAATAAGTATCATTATTAATATTAGTTTTCATGCCAAGAGTTAAGCAAGATATCGCGTTCAAGTTTATTTGGGAAGTTTGCTAATCAAAAAAACCTTGTAAGTTCACCGAGACTAAAGAAAATAGAAATGGTTACTGAGAATCATCAACGAATAACAATTAACTTGAAATTGTGTCATTTAACATTAACGTTTTATTAATTCAACGCATTATTATAAATGCTGAGAAATTATATATTCAGGGTATTGCCCACCAAATAAACTAAAGATTAAGCAGTACTAATAGGATTTTTTCAGAGGAGAAATGCAGATAAAAACGAAATAAATTTTGGTTGCAGCCGTGATGAATTAGAGCGGATCAATAAACACGACAAAACATTCCATCACCAGAAAAACGCTAATGATGAACTAAATATCTAGCTGAGCAGGAAATCTCTAAATAAATCACCTGTCGTATTTTGCAATTCAGCAATAATAATCAAAACCCATTTTGAAATTCTCGAAATGTTTCTTAAATAGCATGGACACATTCTGCAACTGCGTGTACCGAAGGACGACTAATATAAACATGTCAACAATGAAATAAATGTAGGACATATTAATTATGAGGTAGTATCCCAATATTTTGGACAGCTGAACATTCTCAAAACGTTGCAAAGCATTCAACATCATCACAAATATTAATCAGCTTCACGTATGGCCTAAATAAACGTATGACAAATGTGATTTAGCAATGTTAGCAATATCATGTTTGACACTGTCCAGTTGCATACCTTCAAAAATAAATATTAAAAGATTTAACTTTTTCAGAAAAACTCATAACGGAAACGTAGGGAATTTCTTAGATAGGTAGATAAAAAGTACTCAAATTTTGTTTAGATAGCATATCAAACGTGCAATCGACATTTTTATTTTTCGTATTTTTGCAAATACTGTATTGAGGACAACATTTTCCATGGACCTCATCTACGTGTACTAACATATAAGATTCTCTGAAAAGGTAAAGAAATTAAAGAAAACTTTAAAATTGTTATTTCGGGCTTATATTGAAATACGGTACATTCCATCTTTTATGTTGCTTAAATGACACCAATGTCCGCTTCAGTGATAATAAAAGAAACCACAGGTATTTTAATGACTTAAAAAATGTAAGAAAGTTATAAAACCAGCCATAATTTCATTTTTGTTTTGAAAGTTATTTTTAACATTATAAAAACATACCAAATTTAAGTTAAAGGTATAAACTCATAAAAAGTAAGTATATTTAACAAAATAACCTATATAAAGTACTCGTTTTACACGCAACATTAGTTGATGCTGATATTTTTATTGAAGGAATTAATTGCTTTTCTGTGAACTACCACCGCATCAATTTACTTAAATCACGGATATTTAGGTTGCAAAACAACTAAAAAATTAGGAAGTCATGTCATTCCTTTTTACTTTTTAGTGGACATGACTAGTGCTAGGTTTTCTTTTGTAAAAATAATGTAGTGACACGCCACTTGAAGTAACTATTGGGATAACTATTCACAGTAAAACGCAAAGATTGGTTTCTAAATGGGTAATTTGGTTAATTAAAAACCAAATAAACATCATCCGAATTGACAATTAACATGTCAACGTTGGTAAATGTACCAATAAAAGTTTTTTGATTATTTATTAGTATTTATGTTGGCTCGAATAACAAACAAAAAGTTTTATCTTATAAATAATGACATTATTTTCAAGTACATGTGATACAAACCAAGGAAACGAACTTTTTTTAAACCATAAGTTAAAAAAAAAGTTTAACAACTGTTGCTTCAAACAAATTTGGATTTCAGTATTTTTTGTTTCTGCATTTAACATTTTGATTTACTTGTTGTAGATTTAAAAATACAACGTATTCTCATATTTGCATCTGCATTGGGAAATAATAATAATATACCATTGTATTTAAATACAGCAACCAATGTATACATTAGCTTTATATAACTGTTTCAAAAAACTACTAATTCGTGCAAGTACCAGACACGCGAAGAGTGTGAAAATAAAATATATTTGTTTAGAAATAATGTTAAAAAAGACGTGTTTAGTTACAGGTCAAAAAACACGTGCGGAATATTGCACCTGTTAGAAAAGTCATTTTTACTGCCAAAAATAATTATAGCTTAAAAGGGTTGCGTGGTGGCCCGATTAACGGATTTTTATACGAAAATGAGTGAGGCTTAACTATTGAGAGAGATATGAAATGCGTGTCGAAGAATAAAACTAATCCCCTTTCCCACTTTTTAACACGCCTTGGTTATTAACTAGATTTTGCTTTATTTTCCCACCATACACTGGAACGCTTTTTTAAAATTCCCATATGGGACAGTATTTGGTTCATCATAAAGTGCTTTTTTCGTAAACACATGCAGATATAAACACAATTACATTATTGCAATAGACGAATACCACATAAACCAAAGAGATTGTCAACAGCATGCACTCCAAATGATTTATTGAAAATCTAAACAATGAAAACTATTTAATATACTTAAAATGTCATTCTTAATTCGCCTATGTTCTATTTGTCATTTTGCAGCAGACCTATTTAGGAATCAATTTATTTCTTAACTGTGAGACCATTGTTTCATTATGTAAATATCGATGCCAGCTGAAACTTCAATTTGTGAATATTACAAGCAAATTTACATAATTGAATATAAGAATGAGCGCAGGATTTTTCTAATTCAGCACTTCTTTTATGCAAATTAACTTCGCCATAAAAAATTAACATATCTAGACTGAAAATTGAAAACCTATACAGTGGTGTTACAAGGTACTGGTCTTTACCCAGTGGAACAATTACATAGGACCATATATTCCAAATTGGCAATATAGGTTAGTTTATAGTGTTGGTGGAAAAACAGTAAGTTTTACTTATCAATATACAAAAACATACTGGTCAATATGCATAACAGTAAATTGCTATTAAATAATCTACGTTAATATTGTAAGCAGATGTAAAAATTCAGGAAACTCTTTAAATGGTGAACATTATTTTCGTTTACTTCAGGTCAACACAGGTGGCATAAATATACGCACCATGAATTTTTTCTGACTCAATTGCTAGAATCAAGTACTGTATAATAATGATTAAAAATGAATCTTCTTCGCTTAGGAGAAGATTCATTTCGCCCAGAAGCACCATAGTCGCGGAAATCGGATCGAAAAAAAGCAGAGAAAATAATAGTGTGACTAAAAACAGTAATTTGAAAACAAAAATGGAAGCTAGAAACAACAGGTTTACGAATAAATTACAATTGAGATCGCCACAAGAAGCTCTACATAAGATATAATCTTCACTGAGGTGAAGAATTTTCAACAATTAGGAAATATTCTTTTATGCTATTATTTCTGCCATGTTATTTATTGAGGCACCGATGTGTAGCAAAAAAGCAATTATGCCGCGCCCTAACGTTGGCCTTTAACTTTTAAACTTCACATGGAAAAATAAAGGAGGCAAGCATCGCAAACTTTTAACTTTTAGAAATTCGTTTAACTTTAAATTAAGAATAGGCAGCCTTCATAAAATAATTTCTATCATTTTTTTAATTCATATAAATGGTAAAACAATGACCAAGTCAAAGCTTGAATAAACCTTGATTGCTTGTTATTACTAATGCCAGTCATGAAATTTCACATGTACTTTGGATTCAAGCGCCATCTATGCTCGAATTTCAGAACAATGACCTCAATCTAATGTTGAGGAAACGAGAATAATGTTTATGGAGTGCACATGAATTGAAGGATGAACTCAATTTCGATTTTTTTATGGGAGAAAACCTTTAATTCGTTCAAAATAATGCAAGGATGAACGAAATGCAAAAAAGCATAGAATCGAGTTCATGGTAAAATGTGCACGCTAGTATACCACCCACCATCAACATAATAGATCTATGAAAAGCATAACGAGTTTCTGTTTCCTGCGATTGCATTTTTGATTGTGTTCTACGCAGGTGAGTCCAACAAACACACCAATGCATATCACCATGCATCAGGACCGGAATGGCAGATGTTGAGGAAGTAAAAAAATGAAGGAAAACTATATAATAACTAAAATATGTGACTGTTGAGAGAATTTATAGCTAGCGATCATATTTAAGAGTATCACATCAACATATAAAATGGTCTGCAGGGTATCCCATAGCTAGCATTTAAGAGGACAATAATTCGTATTATATACCTGTTATTTTAAATTTTTTGCTTTTAGTTCCTTATAACAATTTATAAGATTTATCTTCCAACGTTTTTCCATAAACAAGTGTAATAAAATGTTGTACTTGCTTTCATTATTGTAAAAAATCAAGAGACAGCATTTGATAAGATAAGTCTTGAAATATCTCTTAGATTTTATCTAAATATTAGGTTCATTTAAAACTAAACCAATTAGTCATAGAATTAATACTTATTACGTCATGTTTAATGAAATCGTTTAAATTTGACCAATGCCTGCAAATCCTAACCATACAAAATCTAAATGTCATAAAAGCCAAAATGATCAACATGTCTAAAAATGCAGGTATAAACTATATACTGTTACATTGAACTTTAATTTAGTATAGGATCAGTGAATAATGCGATTCGTTGGGTTTAATATCTCTAATTATAAAAAAACAAATAACAATGTTTGTTACAAGAGGCACTAGATGGCGTCTGCCTCCGACCAGCAATGCTGTAAATATAGCGTGTATTTAAACACACGCGCTCCATCCATGCATTAATCGGCGACTTACGGAAACCCTGACGAGCCGTGAAAAAGAGGTTGAAGTTGAATATAGAAAAAAAATACCACTTCGACAAAGAAAATCGCCGATTCACCATTACATCCAATTGAGCAATTCACAG
The DNA here is from genome assembly GCA_033995625.1 of Ophyiulus pilosus. Lineage (NCBI taxonomy): Eukaryota > Metazoa > Arthropoda > Diplopoda > Julida > Julidae > Ophyiulus > Ophyiulus pilosus. The sequence goes on along the minus strand of JAUJYV010000029.1, from coordinate 48,421 downwards.
TTCTGCGCAACTTGGATATATTAAAACACCTGCTGAGCAAGCCGCCTATGCCATTTGTGGAGCTCCACCACATTAGCATGGCATTTTTTAAAAGCCTTCGACCTGGTTAATATCTGATATTTCCCCAATGACAGGGCGAAATCAAGAAAATTCTAGTTTTGCCTATTATTATAAACCCTAATCATAGAAACAGCCTCTCTCAAAAACATTCCAGAACTGAAAGGTATGGAAAGCACATTGTCAAGTAGCTGCCATGTTCACACGTTGAGCGATTGAGAAGTGTGCTCTTGGTCCTCAAAATTATAAAAATGTCTAATAATAGTCTTATAGTGGTTGTAGGTGGCCCGCCATCGCAGAATACACTGTATGTAGTTGCACTACATTATAATAACCAGAATTTAATTGCTTGGTTGCCTTTCAAAACTTACTGAATTTTACCAAGTGAACAGTTCATTAAACAGTGAGAAAACAATGCGCTACATTTTCTCAATATATGCAATATTTCATAAACTCGTGCTGAATCTGTCATCGATGATCATCAAGGAAAACTAATTGACTGACTTAATTCTTCTTTGGGGGGAGGGGAAAAACTTTTTTGCAACAAAACGGTCAACACAATCTTCTCTACGTTTAGGGAATGAAACATCGTCTAACAATGTTTAAAAAATACCACTTTTTTTGGTCAGTTATTTGGATTTGTGTGACCTACAAAATATGACACCGAAAGGCAAAACACCTTTCAGATGCGCCAAGGTGAAGGCTATTGAGACGAGCTCCTTTCAACAACTTTGTGTCGCGTTTCTTGGAAAGGAGGAGAATCTAGGGTGCACTGACTCTCCAGGGTGTATTGCACCCGAAAAGATTTGGTCTTTTGTGACACCTAACATGCATTGCCATGCACTCGCTAACATTTATGCAATTTACTAAGGTAACTAAAAAAGCAGGATCTTATTTTATGTATTTAATGTATCACGTGGTTATTAATTCAATGGACAGTTGGATTGAACAAAATAAGTCATGCGATGCCGTTCGTGACATTAACTACAGTATATTAGGACAACTATTATAAACTAATGCAAATCTGCCGTTATAGTTTACAGCAAATATAATGAGCATTTGTTTGCAAAGTGATACAGGTATCTCGGTAATACAATTCAATGGAAATTAAACCAGTTTCGATATTCATCGGCTGTCTATACAAATCTTGAGTTGTTTCAGTAAATGCATTCTAGCAGATTACATTAATTTGTAAAGCAATCATGGGGATGCGAATGATTAATAATCATATATATATAGAAAACCGAAGTTGATTAGAGCATCGTGCAAATAGCCATTATTGTTACACTTTAACAAATAAACGGTCTGGGCAAATTTGGTACAAGTTGGCGAACATTTAATGGGGACAGTCACGCCTTTATCGAGAGATATAGTACGTGCTTAATGAACAAGCCACACACTAGCAGATTTAATTTCTTATCACCTTCAATGTTCTGGGGTTTCTCATATTACCCCGAAAACTACCACGACGAGTTTTCGTATTGCACTTACTAATTAAAAGGTTTTTTATGTTCGGCTAGTATTTTCACAGGTATTTTCACTGGAAACTAATGCTCGTTTAACGAATTTTAATCAGGTTGTTGTTGATAGGATCAAGCACCAGCAATCTATTTCGGCAAGTCCTCAACAAGGGAAAATTCATTCGCCAGACGTCATCATCTGGGTCACCAGATGTAATTTCAATATGCTTTGTAAGTAGTCTGTGTTCATTAAACATGCATTTTTGGCCATTTTTTTATGTCATAGTTTGCTTAAGACAAGTGTGCCACACCTGACACCTTGAAATCCGCCTCCTGACCTCACTTAAGATAGCTTCTTAACCAGTTCAAAAAGGAAACAACGAGGCACGTCACTGTTTTCTTAGTTTTATTATTATTATTTTTTTTTGGTGTAGATTTTAAAGAAAATATCTCAGGTGAAATAACATTCAAAATGCATTTCTTAATAGTTGGTAAAGGCAGAATTTTTATGTTTGTAACGTAAAGTGCATTACCCTCAGCTATATAAGAAAATGATTCACTTTTAAGGTTTTCCTCAAAGCATATAATAAAAGATCTTCCTTAAAATTATTTGATTTTTTTGTTGTAACAGGTTTGTAGTTTTTTCTAAGAATTGTTTCCTTTAATGTCAGATACCTTTTAAGATTTTTTCTATAAACGTTAAAGATTTCTTCTTAGAATAAAAATGCATTCCTAGACAGGAAAAATATTTTCTACAACATATTTGCAACAGGAAGTGCTAATTTTACAAGAAATACTTACTAAAACTGCAAAATAAGCATTGAATTATACTCGATTTTAAGTGTTTTGAAAATTCTATAGTACGTTTGCTTCAATACCTACCGTTAAAATACGGTATAGCCGCTACACCATACAGGTTTTTTTACACCATTTTTATAGCTATATAATTTGTTCTATTAGAATTTATAATTATTTAGCTTGAAAATATATATAAAAAAAATACGCATTTATATTATACAACAAGATCCAAGTGCATTTTCACGGGGAAGAAAAACTATTCACAATTAATGTATACTTTCAAAATTATTGGTGCATTAACGTCCCAAAATCACGCCATGTTTTACTAAAAAACTACTTGAATCTTACTTGAGTTCCGGACAGTTCTCGACCAATGCCTTAACACATTCCAGGCATCCTTTTGCAGCTGCATAATGAAGGGCTAAAGAACCGTTATTTGAACGATCTAAAGCAGGCATTCCTGGTTGTTTTAATAACCACTCGACCACATGAACACGATTGTATCTAAAATAGAAAAAAAAATGGACATCATTAAGCTTACCCTTGTATCACAAATTATCACATATACAAATGAAAACTTAAACAAAAAATGGTCTATGAGAAGCGTTTTTAAAGGTCAATTTCCATAATGATGTAATTTTCCCTAAACAGGAAATGTGATCCAATCCAATTTAAGTTTAATTTCTTGTTATTGGATATGAAATATTTAATAAAAAAAACATACTTAGGTGTAACGATAAAACAAATCTGATTATTTCCTGTTATTCAAGAAAATTAAAATACAGACTAAAACCTACGAATGTCAATGATCGAATTTCATTTGGGGAATCTTAAAATGTCTTAAAAGTATATAGATGACCCATCTTTCTAATCGGTGTGTTCCATATTTTAAAAATGTACATTGTTTTGCTTCAATAAAAAACAGCTTAATATTAAAATTCAAACAAGATTAGAAGCACGAAATGCTAATAAATGAATTATTGGCATATCATATAAAACTCTGTGCAAATAGTATTCAAATTTTTTCTATATAGGACATGCTAAAAGATAAGAGACAAGATGTGTTCAACAAACGTGCCAAAAATATCTCTTGCATACGTTGATAGAATGTGGATTTTGAAAGCAACAGAATGACTTGTAAGATATAATAAATTTTACATGTTAAATGGAAACAATAAGAATGGGTATATTTTGGGAAGGGTAATTATTGTCTCCAATGTGAAACATTATGAGCATATGTCAAATAACCATTGATCCAGGAAGCATAAGGGGCATTTAGTGGGCCAGCATATTTTACAACATTATATTTCGTGACCTATAGTTATAACAAATCCCGTGAACAGGCAATTAATGTGCAAAATGTTTTCTTGTAATCAAATTTCCTCCATGCAGTGTAATCCTTCCGCCATTAAAAGTTCGAGGTCAAAATATCATTCATTTAATTCCGTGTCGAGCATCTGACAAAATCAATAAAATGAATGGCAAATAATACATTATTTGCAAAATAATGTATTTAATTTTGTACAAGACATACTTAAGTATGGCTGTCTAAAAGTATGTACCATGAGGACACCACATGTAAATATACTGATATACAGCATACTGTATCCCAATATCAATGCAATAAGATCCGTAGTTTTCATTTAGAATCACATCTATTACCATATATTTTTATTAACGGACTATTACTACAAAACTTAGAAATTAGGTACCCCCAATTCCATACATTTGAATGTATTGAACCTCGATTTAACGAGCAGCACTAATGTTAAGCTGGTTTAGATATAGGTTACCGATTTCATGATCAGCTAAGTATGGGTCATTAATTCAAGTTTCAATGACTCATTCGTTTGATTACTCATTTTTTCGAAGTTCATTGTAGTCTTCAGTTTCAGGTTCAATAAATACATTTTTAAATTTGATGCATTTAGAAGGACAAATCTACTGATGGATATTCCTACGTCATTGATAAAGTACTAACTGTTATTTTTCCATTAGGTTTCCATTCAAAACTAGAGAAATATTGTTGAGAAAAATGCGAAAACCTTATCGAATAACCTTAATAGCTAGATTCACTATATCAAATGTAACATCTCTTACCTTGGCCAAGATAAGAAACTGAAAACATCTTTTTAGCGTCATGATTTTAAAAAAAGAAATATTTGGCATCTGGTAGCAACAATTGAAGTGCATGAAAATGGATTTCACTAAATGGCCTCCATCACACCAAAGCTTACAAGAAAACACATTTATTCATATTGCATAATAAAGTTAAAAATTATTAGTTTAAGAAGATATGCACAAACAACTTTGCGGGGTTAAATGGATGTTGGAGAAACACTGATTGGAAAAAAAAATGCACAGTGGGTCACTAAATGTGAAATTGTGATAAAGGTGTACGAGTGGAATTTTCAGTTGGTCAATCATGCGCATAGTGTGTATGTGTGTGGCATATGCTTACAAAACGATGAAACCATGACAAGTTGCACTTTTGTCCCAATTTCATTCAGTATCTCAAACACCCTACTTAAAACACCGACGTTTATCAACAATATATGTACATCCTTGATATAATGGAGGTTTAGTCGAAAATTATATTTAACAAATATGAAAAGTGACTTAAGTTAGCACAGTACGGACACGTTGGTTTACGATTGCACAAGAATAGTGCTGATTAACAGGATGAACTTTGTTGGTAATCTGCAAATAACATGTCAAAGCTATATGTCGTTACAAGGTCGACATATTCCAAACAAGTTAAAAGGTGCTAATATGCACAAATATGATAAGCTATTTTGAAACATTTAGATTACATTATCAATACATAAAAATGACATCGCCATCGTTACAAAATAGAATAGTGTATCGAAAACAAGTTTGCAATGGTAAATTTGGAAAAGTGTACAACAATTCTAAGAATCTAGCATCGTTATATAAAATAATCATGGAATGGTTTTTGAAACCAAAGTCTAAATGGTAAGATTTTATTGGACCGAACGTCATTATGAACATGTACGGTGTATACTGAACGTTTTTAAAAACTTATTAAGATGTCTAGTTAAACTAATAACATTCCAGGTTATTATCATTGAAGCAAAAAGATTTTACAACATGACAACTGTATTGTCGCCAAATTTGTCACACCAAAAAGGGAAATTAGCATTATTTTTATGGCTCGAAAACAGTTTTCTGCAGGCGTCGAACCAAATTCGGCGATGTATAATTAGTCGATCAGTACGCAAAAATTGGGATCAACAACTTTTCACTCCTTCGCAAGCATTTTTATATTTATGTATGCACCCTTTTGTTACAGTTTTTTTTATATATATTTGGGTTCAATGTTTAAAAAATGGCGTAGGCAGAAACATCCATTCCATGAACTTGATTTTTGGGGTAGCCAGTCTGAGAGGGGACTAGATAATAGCCCAGGTAAGTCCGGGTTCATTTTCATAAATCATTGCACCTGCTTCTCATGTACCCTCGCCCATTGCACCTTGTCCCCTTGGTAGGGGTCCTTCTCCTCTGGTTGGATACCATGACTCATGCCAGCCGACATTTTGCCGATTGTATCTATAAAATTCTGTAGACCGTTAATAAAAACTTGAAATTTACGTTTATTGTTTTTATTTTTAAATTCTTCTTAAATCGAATTTGGGGACACAGCGTGCGTACTTTTCAAAATAAATATCATTTCAGTCCATTGTCCTCCAAAAAAAGTTACATATTTTATGTTTTACTGTTATTAAAAAAAAGTATTTTCGGATATTTCTAAATTTACAAAGTACGTGTGCGCTGGTAAAATATATAGAACATTATCATGCATTACTGTAGATAAAGTTTGACTAGCCTATCTAATATAGATTTATGGATATCTGCAGCTTAGGGTTTAATTGAAAAAAATTAACTTCTCTGTGTGGGAAACATACAATCTCGAGCACAATCATACTTGTTTTCTTAGTTTATTAAAGTTTAACAAAGCAATAAGAACTCGTTTGTTGAAGGAATTCTCTAGTTAAACTAACAGATACAATAAAGATAAATGCTGAATGTGGTTTCTGTAATCTTATAACCAATTTCAAAAATAGTCAAGGTAGTTGCAGCATTGTTAAGGCAGTGGCTTCTTGATTAATGAAAGGTTACCAAAAAACTATTTTGTTATAGCGAATTGCAGAAATTACAAGAAACTTTCCAAGTGATAATGAACAAGTTAGCAAAAGTTTTATAATTAGAGACATCATATACGTGATTCACTGTTTCGAGATGCAATCTCCTGATAGTCTGATACATATTCTAGGAAAAGCAACCACCCGTTTATATAATCTAAAACTTTGATTACACTCTGGGTTGGTGATGGAGCGAAAAATGAGCAGTTGTATCGTATGATTATGATTCATTTGATATTCATTTGATATTAAACGAAATTTTAATTTCTATTGCACGGACACATGGCTAGCTTTGTTAATGGTTTCTTATTTGAAGCCACAACATTTTCCTCAAGCATTTCGTTGTAGGCAATTAAACCCACAATTTTCCCTTTTAGTACTGCAGTGAAACAATTGCAATTTGAAATTAGAAATCCATTATATATGAACCCCAAAGTTAATGGAGAGGTGAAGGTTTGAAATGTTTGTATAATTCTGGGAATAACTACGATATTAATACAACTAATGGGACTTAATTATTTTTAATTACCTGAATCCCCATCGTATTAAAAATTTAAACAACGATGAGCTTGATAATTAAAATCAGGTTTTTCTGACGTTATTCTGTCAGACTGTCTATTCTCTAAGAGTCTATACAAACGGATTACTTGGGTTCTGACATTTTTTGTACATATTTTGAAGTTCAGTAATCTCAATTATCTTTGTTTAGTTTATTCAACTTTTCTCTTGCCTGGGCCCAAAGCAAGTTGTCTCGCAAATGTAAAAAACGAGGGAATAAAGGGATGTTAATGAAACCCATAATTAATTCATAATGGAAGTTGAAAAATACCTTACAAAAGTAATTCCCATGTCCTTTAACCGAAGAAAATCTCCTAATTTTAAGCTTTTCATACTTTTTTCTTTGGGCAATTTCAATGTCTTCAACATCAAGTCTAATTAGTATTTGTCATGTCTTTATGAAGAAGATTTTTCTTTTATATCAAAATCATGCATGTTGCTTCATATCGCTTAAAGTATGCCTAAAAAGCCACATGACATCTGTTTCTGTTGTACCAACTTTATGAACTAAAAGCAACTCATTTGGATTAACATCATTCCTCGCTTAGTCAATTCACCTTTTTAATAACAGCTGTGAGTAAAATCTGTCTAGTATCCGATTATACTTAAAACACGAATAGTGCAAACATTTCGTCACACTCCAAAATCTGCTTGGAAAGTTTTCAAGTTTAGTTAAGAAACGATAATGGAGTTTCCACTATTTCAAACATACTTCCGACACATCTAAACTAGGTTAAAAGTTTTCCCCTAATTAAATATTATTAAGGGGCTAATATTTCAGGCCACCTCTGGCGGCCATCATAGTGTTACCTACATATCACAACTGCTGAAAGCTCACTTAGAAGTTGGTTGCTAGGGATTGCCCTTTATTTCAAAAGAATGCAGCACGTATACAACAAAACTTGACCCTGAAACTGTCTAAAATAATACAGTCCTGATTAGTGAATATGCATGTATGAAGGTATTCGTGATTTTAATAGCATCGTTAAAATGTGACTGAATGCAAAAATGAACAAATATAGACGTTGATTGAACTTTACATTCGTTTTTGTTTTAAACAAAATTGCTTATCGCCAATCGTCGATTAAGAGACAATTTGAACTGTCAATTACTCATTTTTCTTCATCATCGCATTTTTATCAATATGACCTCTATGATAGGAATTGGAATCAACACACTTGTGCCATTTAAGCCAATTATTTAACCAACAATCACATGCAGTATAAGGTTGAGCAAACTATTATTATTATTATTATTATAAATTGTAGTATTTGCATAAAAAGGAAAGAAGAAGTTGTATACATATACAACCAAAGAATGTTCCATCTCTATCTGCACAAATTCACAATGACTGGCAGTAAATTCTGAAAATGTTGCTTCAAGATATACATGAGTTGATGTCAAGGCCAATTGGATCGATAAGAATGCAATAGTTTCAGTTAAATGAAGTTAATATAAGATGAAAGTCCAAGTTGACTTACAACTGGCCATCAGTGACACTAAAAAATAAAAATTAAGTGATGAAAATGGTAACTGACAGTAACTATCCTTAATGTATCATTCACCTCGGCATCAAGGTGGTTATAATAGTAAACACGGGGTTAGTGTTTCAAAATGTTCCCAATGTTGTTTTCATATTTATACGAGTCAGATACACCAAATTTCAAACATATTGTCAAAATTTCATTGCAGCAATGGAAAGACATGACCGATTGTTTAAATAGCCGATTGCAGAAATCGCAATCTTGTATTTAATCCGAATGGTATGGCAGATTATCGATTACCAAATCATCGATAACTAAATTGCAATTGTTGCGCAAAACCATGAAAAATCCAAAAACAAAAACAACGTACTTTACTTACTGTCGCTCTAAAATCCTAACTTAATCTTCATAGGTCATCCATACAAAGGGCACAACACAAATTCACATCGTATATCCGGCACAAAATGATATACAGAAACCGAATGCACACAGAAATATCCACAAGAACAAGAACAATTAAAGTTTAAACAAAGTTAAGACACCGATGTCCATTAATAAAAGAGCTCGTAGAAGCCACATGAACACGATGCTGTTTTGCTGAACCACTTGGTTAGTGATTGAAAAAGACAAAAGGTAAGTCCGTTGGTAAAAAGCAGCTCACAAAGCACATGTGATGTCTGTTGCAGCAGGCACACAGGTGAGTAAAAAACTTTTTTTTGTTGTTTTTTGCTACCTTCGGTGAAACGAGGTAGACCAACCATAGCGGTCGTAGCCTCTGAAGGTAGGGATCAGGCAGAGCAACAGGATATTGTCGACTGACAAGACCCCCTCCACAAAATTCGTGAATAGGTTAGCGAGAAACCCCCCTCCATTATAATTCTGATGAAGGGAGGTAGAAAAAAAAAGGCAGGCAGAAGCTATATTGCAACTAAAGATGGCCAAGTTCGTGCTAATAAACACAGAAATTAGCCGGGCTTAATCCATGGAATTACGTTGCTAATAACTGGCTAAGCGCCGAAAGTCAATCAAAAATCGTGAAAGAGCATCCATGAGTAGTTGAATGGCACAATAAAAATCACCAGGAGGCTAAACTGATAAGCCGTCTAGCTAAAAACCAAATAACAGCGACCGGACTAGTGCCTTCCTCAAACATCCCAAACAAGCATCCCAAAAACAAAGTCATCTTCTAAATAAACAACATTCCAAACAGATGAAAATGGAAAAAATAACATGTAAAATTAGGTTAGTACAGTTTTGTAGAATACTAGTTTGGAACGTGAAAAGATGATACCAGTTCAGCCTGACTTTGACCCAAATCCATATACGTTCTTGTGCTTTCGGGGTTCACAGAGACACATTTGTCAACATTTGATAAAAAAACCCGACCACATGTCTGTGATTGTGCATTATCCTAAATAAATTTACAATGTAAATGCATTGTTAAATATTATATATGTATGTACAGTATTTGCAGTCATCAAAGGCGACAAAAAAGCCTTTATTGAAATAGAAACCAAATCGACGTCCCATTCAGTGATGTCGTCCATGGGTTGGTTTACGAACATAAAATACACGCATCCTCGGATTTCACACTGAGTCAACTAACATTGTCACGGATAAACGTAGTTCAACAACCGTTAATTGTGAATACAAAAAACTAACTCGACTTTTAACCTTAGAAGCCACTACTAAATTCCTTACATTATATACTACGAATTGTTTTCATCAAATTTGCATGAAGAGGAAAAGTTTTGAATTAATTCTGGACTGCAACCATCTTAAACCTGTCATTATTCATCGGCTCACAATGGTCCTGTCTCCTATTTTAATGATAGGATCAAGATTGGTGGTTCATTTTGGTATGGGTTATATCTGATGACAGATAAATATCCCACCAATCAATCAAAAGTTTTGGGAGAATAAAAACCATCACTATGAAATGTGGCAATAATAATTGGTAAAAGCAATTTACAATAATGCAAAACAAGATAGGATAGAGATTACTTTGCATATAGTGCTGAGAGTAAAATTCATTTTCAATGAAGTTGTTGTTATGCCGATCCTTTTAGAAAACATTATCATAACCACATCACACCTGTCTATCGGGATTGCTAATGGCATGATATGTATAATAACACGAGTTTTATACTAGTATATATTGTCATCGACAAACCCAATTAAGCAGACTGACAACAATCGAAGATTACAGATTACAGCGAATTAATTGTAAAAATCACTTGAGCAGAGAAAAATCTGATGTAATCCAACGAGAGGAAGTACACGTAGGTTGACTACAACAACCACCAACATTAGATAACGATTAATTAGGAGAAAATACATTCTTATCAAATGATAATCATCATATTCACTAAACCATGATACATCACACATGTTATCTTTCGAGTGCATCATCGGAAATCATTGTAAAATGAGTAATACGAAATTGAAAGCCAAATTTAATATTGCTATTAGTATGAGTCACCAATTAGAATTATGCATTTAAACGAATGAAAATTTATAGAAAAGAATATGAAGCAAGTGTGGAAGTATGTATATTGTTTTATAAATTTTAGTGCGAATAAATAAAATGAAGTACATTTTTTAAAAATGAAAAGAGCGTTGAGTTATTGAAATATTTAAATTCAATCTATCCAGTTAATAACTTACTGCATAGACTTCTGGTATCCTAGGTGTCTACCAGACAGACGTAAAGTCTTATCAGATTATTCACCCTACCATTATTCGAAGGCGGTCAAAAGCACAGTAATTATAAAGCAAATAAAATTGATATGATATACATTATAGAAATATATTTTTTGTTGTTATGCTGACCATGTAACCTGTGCATAACTTGGTTAACAGGATTTTTATCAAGCCTTGCTCAGTTGCTCCGTAAACTTATTCCAGGACTTGATTGTGTTATATGTTCGTTAAAACCATTTTGAGGACATTTTAAAAATACGTACATGTCAATTTATGGCAACAAGTTTATAGTTATAATTGGTGTAACTAAAATTGTTGGGCTCAGAAGCGAAATTTATTTTGGGACCCCAACTACGCTACATGTTCAATATATTGAAAACAAAACTTAGTTCCATGACTTAGTTACAGACATATGGAACAGGGCCTGCTGAAAATGTTTTTTTGCTAATTTTTAAACCAGACATTAGTGAGAATTTTAACAGGAATACTGCTTGACGGAAAAACCTGATTAAATATTTAAAAAATGGTGTTGAAGTTCCAGTAATACTATCAAATTCTCGTATTATATAGCTTCATACGAAAAACTAAGTTGAACAACCTGGACAACTTTATATTTGGTGCATTTGACTAACATAGACAGTATCAATGTTACCCATTTAGAAATACAATTTGTATAATTTCACGGAAATCTTCCATAATCCAGGTTTGTTGAAATGTTTAAAAAGCCTCGAATGTGTACAAAGAAACGAAATCAAACATCATGACTAACAACATTTCTTGCACAATGCACCATATTGTAGGTGATAAAATAGCACACGCTTTCTAATGTAAGGTTTTAAACATTTAAACGTACGTCGAGTTGTGTTAAGCCTTACCCTGAATGACAATGTTATTTTAGCAAACCTTTGATTTGCATAATATATACAACATTAGGATAAAAATGTTAAATCATAGCAGCTTTGAATGTCGGTCTCAAGGGATATGACAAATGTATTTAAGGAACTTCGAAAAACCATTGAAATCATATTTGATTTTGCACAATCTTCGCTAAATAGTCAAAGCTATCGGAAATACTTGTATAATCAGAAATTTCATTAAGCAGTTCATCACTGCATAATAAAATCTTAATTTTAAGAGGCAGTTGCAAAAGAAATGAAGTTGTGAATATATATATGACATTCATGTAAATAAAGGTAGAATTCTTCGAAGCGTACTTACAAGCACAAACAACTGTCTATATCTACAATTTAAATACTGTATTAAAACTACAGGGAGGTAATTATTTACATGAGACATGAGACAAATAACATTCCAACGAACACCGAGGTCTTAGATGTAACTGAAATTCGACATCCGAGTTTGCTTACATTTAAATCTCCATATGTCAGTTTAGAATATTAACACATGAAAAGACATCCTAAGGTGAACCAACTTTACTACAATAACCACTCAAAGAAATTCCACATGGCTTTTTTTCATGTTTTTTCCTTGTACCTTAGAAGTTCGAAAGTGTATACAGAATACTATACAAAGAATACCGTCGCCTGTGGGTTGGACCCATAAAGACTACAAAAGGCTTTCACTTTTATCAATTCAAAATTCTATAACTAGTATAAATTCAATTATATTACCACGCCTATAAGGACCTAGATTTATTTTTCAATTGAAAAAAAAATCCTAATGTGTTGCAAGATGTGAAAGCCCACGATTTCGAAGCTAGCCAAATTACTGATCATTTTTCATAATTCTTATTATTCTACCGTTATTAAATTAAGTGGCCTGCAAAGGTTTCAAAGTATTATGAATGGAAGTTGTGTAGAATGAATAAACACGTGTAAGTTATTTCAAAACTACAATGCATTTGAAAAAGGTTAAAGAACCTTATGTGGGTTCATACCCTGTAGTTTGCAGACCGTAAAGTTAATACCTATCTAAATAACCAAGCTATACATATATAATACCTGTATATGCACATTTGTAAGTCATGAATAAATTTAATCAGTTTTAGTCCATTGCACCGCATTTGAAACAAGTTAACATATTTTTTTTATTCAAATTAAAACCAAATAGTCAAACGGTATCTTTACAAACTGCTCATAAACCGTAACATGTACATATGGTAAATAACGTACTAGGGATGTCAAATTACTTCTTAAGTCGACTTAATCGTCATAAGATTTTCTACGACTTAGACCATGAAATCTGTTCAAAATGTTATATTTCGTATTCTCTGAAAATATAAGTTTATCATCAAAACTTATGATAACTTTTACCATAAATATTATTTTTACAACTTCCTGCATGGTTATTTCTTCTAGGAAACAAAGCTTACGGTCCAAACTTCAAAAGAGCACTTTGAGAAAACAAATATGTATAATTACTAAAGGAAGATGTTAAAAACGCATGTTTCAATAAATATTTTAAGTTATGCATTTAATGTTCCATCCTTGATATATTGCAATACACGCGCGGCTTGTCATTCCCCATGATGAAAACATTTCCTTAGACTCAACTTGAATTTCTAATCAGAATAGACAAATGGTCAATTCCAATTTACCAACGCGGAAACAAAATCCATGCTTAATACAAAATACAAAGTTCTCATCCATCAACGTTTACACATGTTTTGACACTTTTTTTCAATAGCAGTATTCATTGCTTGGCAATGATTTACATAAGAGGTCAGTTGTGTTCGTACTTCTAGGAATGTGAAATTGTATTCCTGCTAATTATATGGAATTTAAGCAAATGTATTTATTCTTGTGTTTATCACTGATTATTACAGTATAAAATAATAGTAAATTTTTTCAAGTTGCGAAAAATGAGAACTAGATGGCGCCAATTAGACCGCGCAAACATCCACATTTTTTTGAAAAGTTTTTTTAAAAAAAAAAGCAGGTTCTTAATCATAGCCATATAAGATGATAAGAAAGTCACGTAACTGCGATTCATGTTCTGCATGATTGTCAGCTTAATTAGGATTATTATTATTATAAAAGCCGTTCGTTCGTTTAAAATTATCATAACTTACATAAAAGCAAAGTAAAACAGTTTCATTTTAATCATAAAAAACAATGACAGTTCATAGAAACTTTTGAAAATTGGAAGGAAATGCTAAAATAAAACACACGTTTAACTGGTTTATTTTTGCATGGTTTAAAATATAGGATTGGTAGTCAGTAGGTGATAATAACCTTGCTGAATTTAATTTTAAAACGGTACACAAATTTATTGCACAAAAATCCCCTTAAGGAGAGGTCACACAGAAAATTATCTACTAAAACAAGTGTGAAGGCGAACATTAGTACAAAACAACAAGAATTGCGTGTGCAAATTTGCATTCGTATCCACGTTTCTTGAAATTGGTCAAAATGACTTTCAAAATATACATTAATATGTGTTTACGAAATTTAATACCCAGTGTTTCATGGCACGACTGACCACGCACTTTAGTATAAAAGAAGTTGTGTGCACCAAAATGGCATCACGCTTACACTGAAGTTGTACTAAGTACGTGTATAATACAGTACTATACAAGCTATATTGCACAAATAATTTTAAACAAAGATGCCTGTTGTTAACAACATTGACCCCTAAATTGCGGGGGAGGAAAGAGGTTAAACGATAGAAAGGTGTTTTTTTTTCTGCTATGGCACATTATGATAACCTAACTACATTCGCGCACGTTTTGAACTCATCATATCGTGGGTGGGGCTGAAAATGCTTCGATAAAAACCTAGTTTTAAACGAGGTTGATGTAGGAGGAGATAACCTAGTACCATAGAGAACGTTTTTCAAATGGTGTCTAGATACATTTTTTGTAGCATATTTATTAGCCTGAGCCTTCAAGGCATAAATATGAAATTAAACGATCTCATACACTAGATCTTTACAACCTGTGTACCACCAAGGGTTCATATAGGTGTGTCGCGTATGTCTGATAGAATATCGAAAAGATTTGATTTAAACAATGATTTTACAAAAAAAAAAAAAAAAAAAAAAAAGTTCTTTGTAGTAATTATGAATTTTCAAACCAGATTTTTCTTTATTTCATAAAATAAAATGAATTGTTGTGGCACAACAATTTAGGAATAATTCAGTACTTCGTGGTGTGAAAAAAACTGAAACCACTTCAATATACTGCATGAGACTATATACATAAAGCGTCGAACACATCTACTTTATGTATGGGTAATGGAAATATAAAATTGGTAATCAAAAATTATCAACTTCAGGAAGGGGTAATTTTTATACGTAGTACTTAAAAAGGCCAAAAAGGTTCAATAGAGATTTAAAAAGTGGTTATAACCCGTATAAGTGTCTAGTTGTGGCTATCATAAGTATATTTCTTTGCACCAAGAAAGATAAAGTTTCTAAAGTTCGAAATATGACTAAGGAGATGAACCTTGACATCTACCACTTTGCATCTCAAAAACGTCAAATTCATAGATACGTGTATTGGGTTATTATAAAATCGATTTTGAATTTAGATTTACTTCTTGGTCGAGAGGAGAGGAATATCTGCGAGATGCAATGATGATCTTAGCCATTGTAATGACAAGGCACGACCTCTGAAGAACATGCCCAAGACTAGATGGCCACATTCAATGATATTACGATCGATTCGTATGGACTTGACCCCATCTAAAACGCGATAAAAACAAGTCTTTAAAGCAACTGCACCGAAGCAAGGCATTTCAAGAATCCCCGCTCTCACTACAGATGGACATCGACTTTGAAAAACAACAAGTAAAAAATCCCGAAATCCGTTTGGACACATGGGTCTAATCAATCTTTGCAGGCGGCAGACGTCAAGGTAAAGCGGGTTAAAAGTTCACAGCTACCTGATGGTTTTTTGACTAATGTATGTGATTAAGAAACAAGTCAGTAATGGAGATCAATAGCTATTTACACTTTCTTTGACGCGCATTTTGCATAACTGCCTTTAAGATATTCACTCTAGTCTTGATACTATGTATATTATTAATAATAAATGCATTCATGGCAAAACGTTTTAATATTGCTGCTAGCAATGGATATTAGATGTCATGGCTGCATTAATTAGTTGGTGATGGCGAAACTGTTGTCGTTTGGCTTGTATCAGATAAAGAAAGCCAATGCGATAAAACTGCAAGGTAGACAATATGTTCAGTGCTTTTAAGTCGATTAAGAAATAATAACAAATTAAAGAGGAAAGTTTGTTCATTAATCTCGTAGATTCAATATATCGTGTCACGTACACCATTAATTTCCTATAGGCGACTAAACAACTATAACGCCCTAGAGTATAATCAATGGCATTTTGCCAGCTGAAATGATGCAGGGTACTAAAACTGTCGACTATATTGACCAAGCCAATGCACAATTTCAACGTATGAAGGAGGGATCGATGGATCAATGGAAGGACTTTCTCCTGTACGTATTACTAGGTTTGCATTCGACTAACTGTGGACAAATATCATCATTTTAAATATTCCATTGGTTTCAGTCATTTTGCATCTCTGGGACGTACTCACCCTAAACTGATTTTAGTGTAATTTGAAAAGCAATCACTTTGATCGAGTTGAAACCGGATTCTAACTCGTTGTCTTGCGATGGAAATTCCTGTCATGTCTACTACCGATGGCCAGGGTATCAAGGGCAAAACAATTTTCGAAAAACAAATTGTAACGGCACCTTTCATTACTATCCAAATTTTGCATAACGAATAACACGTTAAGCATTTGTATCTATGTATATCGCCAGATTCTCGGACATGCAAACTAATTTAACCTAAAGCTATCATTCTGGGAATTGATTTTTCCAATTTTATTAAAATTAAATGTACAATATAGCAACATATGTTGTTCTAGAACGATTTTTCATTTACCACTAAGCATAGAGCACAAATCTGAATTTTCTCCTACTTATTTTCAAGATGCAATGCAGATATAACTGTTGTATAATATTACCTTAATCAATTCGAAGCTAGACCTTACTTGAGATCATTCTATCACTCACCTTCTCTTGATCAGACTTGCCATGCCATGTCCAAACCTTATTAGATAGTGTCGGAATTTCTTGCCAACACTACCGATTCCATCAAATTCGATTATTTTTGAGTATGACTTATCCATATTAGAAGGCGCGAATTTCACTAACGAATATACAATATATCCCTTGCCAACTAGAATTTAACACACAACTCGGAGCACTAGGTGGACCTCATAGAATCCGGTGGTTCCTTCCTCATTTCAAACAGAAGTACTACACCACACTTTAAAATCATGGGTCAGTTGTCCGTAGAAGTTTAGATAAGCTCCAAGTAGAAATCCTTCGATAACCAATGATTAACCTATCAACTCGAAATTAAAATTAGAATCAAGGCTGGCCGGTCAGATTTTTTGTTCCTGAATTTGGTTTAAAACACCCGACAAGGACGCGAGCATGGAAATTGTATATTTTAGAATCAGTTTTAATTATTGGAAATTCCTGTTTCAAATCATTCGCCCCTGTTTATCTTATCGTGTCTTGATATTTTATACGAGAAAAATTAAAAGGCCTGCTTACCGACTAATAAAAAAATATCAGGGTTTCACCTTATTTTGCTAACCATTCTCAATTTCTTAATTTTTAAAAAAAATCAATAATTTGATCAACTCAATGCTTAGAACAATGCCTCTATCTATGTTGTCTTTTATGTGGAATGTACATTATACAGTTAATAAAATTATGAGAATAGTATATTTGAAATATGTCGATCACAAGTCAATGGAATGGCTTACATGTTTCAAACCACATCCATTATATTGCTGACATTTCATATAACAGCAAAAATAGATTCTGCAAATTACACAAAAATGCAATTGATAAAAAAGTAAAATTTCACTGAAACTTGCAGTGAAATTTCGCCTTTTTATGATTTACAATTTTTTTAGTTGTGATCGACAAAGTTAATAGTGCTAACAATTTTTTTTTGTCAACCAACTGCGCAATACATAAATTACAGAGCTGCACGAGGCAGAAATAAAACTTCTGACCTGTCTGCCATTAAACGTTGCGACGAGAAATAAATATGAAAGGAATTCTGTAAATGCTATAAAACAAATCGGAAGGGAAGTTGAATTGCTACCGTCAAAGCAATGATCGAGTACATTCCTGAGATGGAATCTAAAGAAAATGAATATGCTTTTACATTGCAAATCAGCAATGAACGTGAAAAATACGGTGGAACTATTTTATCCGCTAGTGTAGTTTACATACAAGTGAATGTGCTTGGGTTCAATTTTTACGAAAATGCTACCACTGCAGGCTGCTATATAGATGGTTAATGCAAAACTAAAGTTGTTGTAATGCCATGCCAAACATTAGGGAGCCTCAGATAGTGTTTCACAGCAATTACATTTTATAAACTTAAAAGTATGTTTTTAAATTTACCAATAGAAAACAGGATCAACCTACTTTACAGCCACATGAAACACATTCATTCCCTCCATGTCTTTCTCCCATTTTATCTTTTTATCCAATTTGAGCAACCATTGCAAAGACTCCAAACTTCCGGTGG
Source organism: Ophyiulus pilosus (assembly GCA_033995625.1). Classification (NCBI taxonomy): domain Eukaryota; kingdom Metazoa; phylum Arthropoda; class Diplopoda; order Julida; family Julidae; genus Ophyiulus; species Ophyiulus pilosus. Next base: position 29,655 of record JAUJYV010000029.1, on the reverse strand, counting down.
CAGCAGCGTCGTGGGCAGCAGTGGCCCCTTTCTTATTTTGAGTGTGTGTTGAAAATTTGCACTTTTTGACCAAGTATTTCATAATCTCAACTTTGTTGTTTCTGGCGGCATAATGCAGGCAAGTCGCCCCTTTCTCATCAATGACAGTTTCGTTCACCTTGCCACATTTTTTCAAATATTTCAAGTCTTTCAAATTGCCCAGCGAGCAAGTGGTCAAGGGGCTGGGCAGTTCCTTTGTTGTATCCGTTGGGCAGAGAAAAGCCATGACTCTAAGAGATCACGTGGGGCAATTTGGTGAGACGGGAAAAATACCACAAAATCCGTTAATTAACATAAATTCATTTTAACCACTTTCGTCCTATAAGATTCGTTAACGAGTAAAATGATTTTCTGAAAGAGGGGGTCAATGTGCGAAATAGCTTTCAAAATTTTGAGAAACTGGCATTTTTTTTACGTTTAAGAAAACCCTTTACGAATTTACTGGCTTAGGGAACAATAAAAAAGCCGAATAGCGAGAAATTTGCTGAATCATTTGGCCTAATTCGGCAAGTTATATTTGCAAACTCTGGCAGATTTTGAAATTTAACGCAAGAAACTAGTTTGCAAGAATTAAGAATGAAACCTAGAATTATGTTGGCTGTTTTGGAAAAAAATCTTTGTTGTCAAACTCGACAAATAAGGCAAAGGAACAGTTTCATTTGCCAGATACAAAACAGGGGTAATTTTAAATGACAATAACCATATATATTTAATTAAAAATATATAATTTTCGTTAAATATAGATGTTATTTATAAACGGATGTCGCAATTTTGAATACAAGGACAGAGGTAACGCCCCTATAAATATTGAGGTGAATCGATAGTGATATACTGTCAGTAAATAAACTAGTTCCAATTCTTGGTAATATCTTCACTAACTAACTGCGTTTTCGCACAATATAATCCAGTAAATTTCAAAGTTCTTCACAGCTTAGACACGCAACTTAGACACATCACTAAATCCAAACTTCCAAATGTAGACCGTTGAGAAGAAATTAAAAAATAAATACATGTTCTTCACTACCGAAACAGTCGTCGATGCTATCGCCGACGTGATTTCCAAACAACTGAAATATTTTGGGACATCGGGGCATCGATAAAAACAGATTATTTTATCAAAATTGATAAAACGTAGTTAAACACGTCACTGATTGCAAAAATTAAGAGAATTAATATCACGATAACGATAGTATCGTGCCCCGATCACTAATAACTATAGAAACAACGAGATTAGCAGAAAAATTGTATCGAGGGAATTTTCAGAGAAATTTCATAGATATAATGTAAATTAAATTCATTGAAAACCGACTTTTGTCAATATTACCTTAATCAGATTTATCAGATTTGGTTAGATGTAATCTGTTAATGAAACAAGGTTTGAAAGTATCGTTTGTTTGTTTGGCGGTAAATAAGGCAATCAGATTGAAGAATTAGTGGATTGGATGAATCAGGTTTAGAAAATTAGTAATGAGCAAACCTAACTTTCAATCGCAAGAATAGACGTGTAGTTGAAAGACATTACATGTATGCAATAACATTTTAGTTAACATCATTAAACCTGTCATTTCAACTTTTTCAACTCTGCTTTACCCGTTTTACTCCGTTTTACCAAAAACAACCTAAAATCTTTCCCGTTTCATTACTAATCAAGTTCCTCAAGGCTTCACTTAACCATATTCGTATTAATCTTAAGTGTTTAACACTTCGTGAAGCAATCAACAGGAACACGGCAAGGAGCATATCCGATGAATAATTGATCAAGTTTATCGGTAATAAACAACGCCAAAAAAAAAAAATCAGTAACGACAGTGCTTGTTTTGGTGGATCTTTTAATTGGTATAAAAACTGCCCATTGGCTATGCGGAAAGAAGTAATTTATAGTCGTTTTCTAATGTATTGGAAGCTATTTTATCAAACCATAAAATAACTTGTCCAAAGCCTTTGTCAGGTTGCCTTTTTTATATCTGTGGATTTTTCTAAAATCCTATTACTTGTCTTAGACCTTTTACATGCTACCTAATTTGGTCAAACGTGGCACCGATAACAAGAGTTTTCATCCCAAGTATACAATATTAAGAGGTAAAATAATTAGCACTATCAGTAAAGCATGTTCGAAAATTAACTGGTGTTCCGCGTTAATGCACACCAAGGGTGGACCAACTCCTTATATAGAGTGAATAAAGTTTGGCCTAGGACATGTTGGCATCGCTGAAAGCAATTGAGCTTCGTGTTTGGTAATAAGACTTCTTGCGTTTATACTAGATTGTTTTATGTTCATTGCTGTAGACTGCAGATGACGTTTTCAAAGTCCACGGAAACCTGTAGAAGTAATTTGCAAATTGTAAATTTGCATGCGTTATCTATTGATAAATGTATGTTTGTTGTATTTTCAAGGGGGGAGGTGAGAACAATTTAATACTAAGTTACCATCTAAATGACGCTGTATTACTTGCTTTTGGTAGGCGTCCAGGCAAATTTATCCATAATTAAAATCCAATCAACGTGATTGGATGCAATTATTTTTTTAATTATGGATAATAGTGCTTGTAAAACTATTAAAATCAAGTAATGCAACGAAATTTAGGTGTTAACTATGCAAAAGTTTCATAACAAAATATGTTCCTCAATTCCTTGATACGTTTTGAGATTAAACATTAAAAGCACTAAACTGTTGCTTATACTATTTAAATCTATTTTGATAATGTGCTATACTGTGTATTCCTGAACATCACATATTAATTACAAAATTGTTGGGAACAATAACAGCGAAGGCAATTGGAATAATTTTATTTAACTTATTTCTTTAGATTTGCCAATTTCAACTAAACTAATTAGAATTCAAAAACTAATTAAATTTGATTTACCTTGTTTTCAATGAAGTTCAAAAGAATATGTTATGCTTAAGTTAAAAAAAAAATTTAATATACAAACTTCCAAAATTACGTACCATAAAAATGTCAATGTTTGTTATAAACGAATGGTAAAATTTACACCAAATTTTAATTGTTCAATTAATATTCCAAGGTATCGAATTAAGTTGTAATATTAATAGCTTGACCAGAACAACGATCCTTCACCTATTTGATACATTTTACCGTGCCATTTTTTCACCCTTGAAATTACGTATATAAGTCGCTCGTGCTCACCTTTGATCTTACCACGTTTGGGTGATCACGTGCACCATGCATTTAAAATGGTATTTTATGGCGGCCACCTCATAAATTTATTTATATGAAAAACTACCGTTTAATAATCATCAAAGCCGAAGCATAAAAAAGCATTGCTTCTGGAGCCTGCACGCTGATACAAGAATGCAATTAAGTAAAACTATGAGGAAGCTCGAAATTATAAAAACTTAAAATGATGTAGAGCATGAACGATTCTCACTTAGTTAAACACACTTAATTTGATCTTTAATTCCCTTTAGGCGGACACAATGTGGTGTTATATTATTAATCCCTTATAGTCGTGTGCCACTTGCTGTAAACGATGCATTATTTCTGATTTTGTGTTAGGACAGTACACACGACGTAAGGCTTGATAACATTTATGTATGTATGTTTTTCTGTGACCAAAATATAAATCTTACACTCTTCCAGCAGATTCAAGCCGCTTTATTCCCGTACCAACCCGGAACAACTGATTAAATGAGAAAAATTCAAGATCGTATTTTCATACATTTAGTATTAAATTTCTTTATTGTTATTGTAACATGTATTCTCACGGTTATGATGCAACATACGAGTTTCAAGTTAATCAATGATCAGAATTTTGATGGACGAACAAGCAAATTAACCAGATTGATGATAAATGACTCTAATGGAATACTTAAAATCCACGTAATTAATAACATTCAAAAACTGGCGTCAGAGCACAGAAACTGATCGACACAATCCAGATAATGAGTTTTTAATGAAATACCGTCAGAAAACACATCAACGTAAAACATAAAACGTGATGTGGATGGACAGGTTTGGTTAACTCATCAAGGTGTTAAATGCACTCAAGCGAGCATTAAATAATCCAAGTGAGAACGAATAAAAGTAAATTGAAGCTTTAGATAGCCTACTAGTGTGTAATGTGACAAATAATAAAAATGTTCCTGAATTAAATATTCTCCTTAATTTTGATCAAAATTGAGGCAAAAAACCCTTTTATAAAATAGTTTTCAAATAACCTGTAATTATACCAGTTTATATCAAATGATGCCCGTGGCAAGAACAAACAAACTTTAAAAGTGCATTTTTTTCAGTAACATTTTTCTAATTTTTTTCTAAAAAACCGGGAAAGGGTGCAAGAAGTGATTTATTATCGTTATCCATTGCACCTACTAAATGCAGACCAGCGCGTGTAATAAATATGTCAGATTGGATAATTCATAATCAGAAAGATCTTATTCTCATTAGCATTCACGATACGTCGTTTATTGTTTTATATACATACGAACAGTATTTAATATGCATGTGTATGTTATGATTGGCGTCCTCGCTCTCCTTTGTCAGGTTCAAAGGACATCTTGTTTACAATAACAAGATCGGTTTTAATCGGTTTTATTCAAAAATCAAAACGTGCACATGTAAAATTGAGTATCAGAAAAGTGTTTACATTATAACTAATGATAAACAGAACTATTAATCATCCAGTAAACTAGTTTCTCTCCATTTGTTGTGTTTATATCAGTCTGTGTATACAAATCTCCTTCATATGTTAACTGTACTTATGCATCTTGTAATGTGTGCCCAAGGAGATCAATACGACTAATGCGTTCGATGATTATTTCCAAATGATGCAAGTCCCTGAATACATTGAATTGTTTAGTGATCAAGACCTCTCTAACCATGTTTATTTCATTAGTGTGGCAATGTTCAATGAGCAATCATTGAAGATTGAACATCAGCCTTAACAGAACACAGGACAATATTACAAATGCTTACATTAACGTCTAACAAAGCTCACACAATATCATATCAGTGGGCATGGCTTGAAATAATTATAAATGTTCTCCAATCCACATTCTCATGTCCAAGATCAAGTTTTACACCTGCATCTTTCAAACACATTGTAAAAATTCTAGGTCTGGCAGAAAACCTCACAAACGTGTATAATTATAAGCTATAAATTTAGACAATCTGTGAAGTGGCGTCGCATTCCGGCAGCATAACATCACAAGCAAACCAGGAAACCATTGTGGACAAAACATGCATAAATTAAACCAGTACATTGGTGAAAGGTGTATTTTTATGGCAATAAGTCGTCCAACAACAAAACCCAATGAGACCTTGGAGAGATAATTCAAAATGTTTTTTTAAACCACAAACAGAATGTATGACAGGTTATGAAATTACAAAACAAGATGCAAGCTTTTTGTGTATGGAGAACTAATCTGCATTTATGTGCATGTGAAAAGTACATTTTCAAAATTAACTTATGCACGCTGCTCACATTTGCATAGGTCAAACAACACCCTTGGGAAACATCGGCGCCCATCTATCATAATTGTTTATTCCATTCTTTGCATTCACAATGTTATGGCATGTTTTCGGAACAATTGTTTAAAATAGGATGAAGAATGCATGAAAAGTAAATAATCGTTTTTACCGTAGTATACCAAAAGGTCATAATGCATCATTCTCTGGTAAGTGAATGCATATCGCGTAAGAGGACAATGAATTTTTGACAACATGTCATGCTGTGAACACGTGCTCAATAAGTTGATGAGTTAACTTGCACTATTGTAAATTTGTGGTTAATTTAAAACAAACATGCTAATCTTTGGTTTAGACATGAGATGAGTGCAGGAAAAATTGTATATACTCTTTATATCATTATCCATAAAATGAATTATAAACATGGAATGAACTATATTTAAGGTGGAGTAAAAGCGCTGAGAAATTAGGGGTCAAAGAAGGTAGTTCATCAAAAGATATCTGGTGAAAAGATAAAACTAAGATTGAGTTAAGATTGCTTCTGTCTTGCTAAGTTATTCTTATTTGCCGCATTATTATGAGCAAAACGTGACCTTGATCGTATCACAATCTTGTGTTACAGGAGGAGTGGTCCCACTAATTTAGTCCATCAGAAGTCAAGTAATCTACAATCTACTGTTTTGATGTTATGCTTAATGCATCTTTAAAGTAGATTTATTCTGCTACTTTTTTAATTTCACTTCTTTGTTTGCTTCTTTGTTTTAAGTGGTCACTTTATATGGACAAAATGACTTTAGATTTTGATAAAACAATTGTATGCTGACTGTAGCCTTTTAATGAAGTCAGAACCGCAATCAGACTGACCAGTGCCCAGTCATTCTAGCTGAATGTATAGTTACCTGAATCAATGTAGTAAAACTTGTAAACGTTTACTGTCAAATAAATGCAGTTTTAGTTTGACTGGAATATCACAGATGTCAAGCTGTACCTGTGACCTCAACAGTCATTACTCCGGCACTGTATAGCTATACTAAGGATGCCAACCACTTATTTGAAGTTACCAATTACTTTACAGTATATGTACACATGTGCAATATAATAACAATTAGGCATTCGCAGCCTTGTGAGGTAATTAAAGTTGTTAGCAGCATGCTGCACAATTTTTGGTCTACACGTCAAATTCGTACAATTCATCAAAATGAATGAGATACCAACAGAAGCATTAGCGATTGGCTATTATGTCACAAATACAAATAAATGCGATGATAACTATTTGATTTAGTGCTTCACCTATCTAAAATAAATGCAGTGCAAAGATATCAAGGTTGCAATCACTAGTATTTTGAGGGGTGAGAATTTCCCACGACAACACGCGGTCAAGCTCAACTGCATTATACTATTTACCGACTGCAGTCAAATGTAACAGGGCAGAAGTTTATTGTAGTAATTATTGGCCATTTCATGCATTATTTCAAAAAAACAGAAATGGTTGAATTGATGAAATAAACGATATTACCTTCGAAAAAATCGTAATTTTCCAATTACACTTGACCTTGTAATAATGCTATTATGAGCGGATATTAGTCGGTAATTTATATCAAAATCAGCCTCGAACTTTTGATTATGAGAAACTAATGCATTTTTGTATAATATTTAAGTGGAAAAGAAAAGTGAAGTTTATTTATGCTGTCATGAATGATGTACTGTATGTGTAGTCTGTAAACGTATGTGAAAGAATGTTTTTCCATAGCTGTATTATATTATAAATTTGTTAAATTTCATAGCAGAAGTTACTCTAAAACAACGGTTTACACACGATTTGGTATGATGTTTTAATAATAAAAATGTTCTAACAAAAGGCTTTGTAAAATTTGAAATGAATCACGCTTCAAAATGATCAAGTTTTCATTCAAAAAAGTTGGCCATTGAAAATATATTGCGTAGCCGCCCCTAACTTTCAGTACTTGAAAGCGAGTGAAATGCTGAATGGTTTATGTCCTGTTTATGTGAAAATGCACGCATGAATCTTCATGCACACCTGGGGGACGATTGGTGACTAAACTTGTTAAGAGAAACAAAAACTTCCAAAATTCAAACAGAAACAACAGCAATTTCCATAAGGACGGGAAATGCAAGAGGACAAAAGAAGGCAATCGAAAAGCCAAAATAATGTAGGCATGATTCATATTCAAAATAATGAAATAAATGAAAATCCTGTATGCCCTATATAATCAGCTACCCGTGACGTTTTATTATTTTCGCATATAGTTTTCATACATTAAGCGCTTCATTTCAGAGAAAAAACCACCTGTTCACGAAGCCAATTCTCGAAAACAATTTATATTCAGCTCAATTAGTCATATCTAATTAATTGCATATAATATAAGTTAAATTGGAGGGGGTTGGGTTTTCTTATGCTTTCCCTAGCATATCCACATGGGGTTTTATAGTAGTGTTATGATTTTATCAAATACACCATTGTAACATGCCGGCATAAATAAAGTAAAGATACTTGCAGTAAGATGCCATACAGGAGGTATAAAATCAGTTTCTCGCGTGTGCGCACATTACACATTCGCAGAAATCAACGTTTCCGGCTGTAATATCATTCAACCGGCCATTGGCCTATTAATGCACAATTTTAACAGAAATAAAATTCATTTTAATTAGATTAAAGGAATTTATATGGTGTCAATTTATTTCTAGTGAATTAAGCATGTGTGTATTCTCGTGCTATCTCTTGGCGTTTAATTGCCTACTAACGAATCCACTTTTAAACCTACGTGAAGATTGTAAATATTCTTATTAAATTAAAAGGCATTTTTTTTCAGAACTCATGCGGTAATCAATTACGTGTTGACAGCAAGTAGTTGATTAAATAAACATAATGCATGGAATGGGATGCAATTAATATTTCGCTAAAATACTCGTGTTAATCTAGTTGCAAAAAGATAAGGAAGAAATTGGGGATGAAAAAAAATGACAATTAAAGCGTTTCAACCCTTAAGTACCTTAAGTAAGAAATTTGCCATTATTAAATAAGATGTCGTCAACGGATAAAAAAATAAAACAAGAAATGGGTGTAGCTTGTATTTTTTATTTATCAGATTTGTTAACATAACCTCTATATTCAGTTCAGTTGAAAAATCTAACCACAAAGCTGATATGTAGGAATGGTAATATTTAGCAGTCATTCGCAGAACAAATTATCCATGGAAAATCAAAAAAAAAAAAAAAAAAAAAAAGTTTTCTGAAAGCTTTGATATGATTTTATGGTGTTTCATTGCTTGTATGTTTCTATTGAAGGCGAGGCGTTTACCTACATCTTTATCAAAAATAACAAGTAATAAATTTATAAACCCTTTGATGAATTAAGGTCGAATTTCAGTAATAAATTCTTAACAACATCAAAAAAAAATTCTTAGTGCATAATGCTACAATGAAACTTAAATATTCTCAAAATAAGAAAACATAATTAAACGGGAACGAATGTATTGAATTTATGTATATTTAAAATAATTTTTAAAATACATAAATATTCAATCGAGAATGATAAAGTGTTAAACATTTCTGCTTTCACAAACTAGATACTGGGTTGAAGATATGAATTGCAATATAATTGCTCGAAATTTGGATATCCTACATTTCCAATTGTAATCGTGACGAAAATTGCATACTAAATAGTCTAGATTTATTTAGCTTTTAATTGAAATTATTAGCGACCACTCCTTAAATTTCAATATCTAAGCCACCATTCATGAGCAAGTGAACAAAATGCAAAACTCATCCATTTTTCATTATTATAACGAGCATATCTGCTTCTAAATCAAAACGAACAAATGTATAATTAATGAGGGTCTGTTTGGGTGGAGAAATTTACAAGAAAGTCAGTGAAACAAAATTTTGCATTTTACAAGTGCGCACAAATCACGTAAAAACACATGGAAAGGAAAAGTGTTTTCTGTATGTGATACCACCATTGGGTCAACGGTCGCCCGAAAATGTGCCCGGTAAGCATGGCATGAAATGGGCATGTAGTAAGTGCCACCGTCACCGCAATTGACTCGTATTAAAGTTAGTCATTTTTTAAAAGCAGTCATTGGCAAACCGATGGGAACTGTCCGTGGGTATTAATTGGGATGCCGGTCATTGCTCCACACAAACGAAGATTCTGATGGGGATTTTCGGACCAAAACAGACGCAAAAATGTCAGTCACGTTCAGGACGCCTTGATTTACATGAATGAATTGTGTGCCGAGAAGTCAGAACAGACAATTGAGGTGCCAGATTAGCCAAAGTGATAATGTGGCGCATTGACATCGCTGCATGCATGGGATTGTTAGCAAGGGCGACGGTGGAGGGGTCATGATCCACTCAATTAGTTGCTTAGATGCTTTTATTTAACGACGACCCTGCGACCAAGACCATAGACCGTGTACAAGCCGGTTAATAGAAAGGATTTAAATAGAGAATGGATCACCTCGTCAAAAATGCAGCTTCAGCAACTTTACAGTCACTGCAAAACAACTTGCAAACAGCTGAAAGTGTGAATGTATAATTAGCTTAGCCAGTCATTTTGCAGAGGAAATGCAATTTGAAGAGCTGCAAAAGTTCTGAATAGCATAGCCAGTTTCATGCAATTCGAAAAGCATTCAAACAATACGAATTATAGATATTTACAATCATTTTGCAGTTGAAGTCAACAAAACGTTAACACGTATTCGTAGATTAGGGTCCATTACGTGAGTTCTTTGGCGGCCCTCGGCAACATTCAAGAAAAAAATATTAAAGCTTTAAAAATTGAAATTGGAACATTGTTAACATTATGGGTCTATTAATATGGAAAAAATAAATAATTAAACGCTATAATTACAGTGTGAGACCCGCAAGTTTGTGTAGAAATGCTCTTGCAGCCCTTTAGGTATGAAATGTTGGACGACCCTTATCTAGATGAAGAGCTTTCTATTGCCAGAAGTATGTATTCTTGAACACGTTTTTGTTTATACTTTCTTCTTAAAGTAAAAAAGATACTTTAAATACCTCACCCGTTTTGATTTATCGTCAATACGCATGCATACTGCCTGCCAAAGTCACTAAAAAAACGATGAACGAATCAGGTTGATGTGCGAATCAATAAGGAATACCCAATCCTTTCTAAATAGGAAACAATCTACGTTGGAAGTCAGAATCGGAAGCAAATTTTAATTAAGCCTCCATCAACCATCTATGATATGTACTCCTCATGCCACTCAGTCAGATGGATGAGATTCATCATGTCATTCTTCTTTCACTAAATTCAAGCTTCCGATGTCCGCAAAGCCGTCCACTCACCCCAAAATCCATCCCCCAATACGGAAGAAGTTTGTGCCAAAGGAATTTACAAAAGTCGAAACGTCGTCGAAGTAATCACTTGCTTCTTATTTAATGCTAGGTATATATACTAATTTCCATTTTAGGGCCTGCCTCACGTTCAAACACAAATGTACGAGTTATTCGTTGAGGTTGGAGGCAAATAGTATAGTTGAACAACAAAAAAAATCCATCTATCGTTTCTACGAAACGCTTATCTTTGTTGCAATTAACCTTTGGTAAGCAAGCCTTTAATTGGTCCAGCTGCCCACATCATTTTCAGTTAAAGCCCTCTTCCCCCTTCCTCCTCAGACTAGTATCAAAGAATAATGCCGTGGAAGATTAGTTTCCAGACTGTTACTAATCATTATGCATGTAATATTGGCATATACTTTGCAATAAACATTATCGTTATCCCAAGGCAGTCTCACCAAACCAGAAATCGTAAATTGCACCTTTTCAATGTTCAGTAGTAATTCTCATCCTTGTCGTATGTTATGTAAAATATGCAGTTTTTAAAATAATGGTAGAAAATAAACGATATAAAACAGGCAAGATCGTTGAATTTACTTCAGCGGTACATCAACGTGAAACAGTAAAAAACTTCAACCTATATTTCGATTTGTGATATACTTTAATAAATAAATTACATCGAGTGAGTAATTTTGTTATTCAGCTACTGCGTTTTCATGTAGTAATTTGCATGAATACTTAATTCTAGGAATTAGAAACCAAGTAAGGTATGCAAATTAAATTTGATAGCTTAATCAGTTTTTTTAGAGAAAACCGCATTCTAAAAATCAAAGCATGTACACAATGTGATATGTCATTAAGTCGTAATTCTTTACTTGGGTAAAATATCTATTCAGGAACCCAAAAATCATTGCGTGATTAATCAAGAAAGGGGAATAAACTCAATGGGAGACTCAACCAAAACCAATTTATCTTTTGCAGCCAACTTTTTCTGATAAAAAAGGATGATACAGGAAGAACAGGAAGTTAACTGGCGGAAAAACGATTTTGAGTTTCATTTTAGTTATTTTCAATAAAAAAGCTGTATCTAAAAAATGCCAAACAATTTTAAAATTGTAATTAGCATACAGCTTTAAAGTTTGAATCGGCGATATCAATTTTTAATTTTATATACATTTTGACCAGACAGCTTTAGCACTGTTTGAATCCATTGGAATAAAATTATCATAAAGTATCTCCTAATAATTTCAGATTTTTTTTAGGATGCCATAGAGCATATTCAGCATGCAGAGTTGTTATACTTATTGTTATACTTACTAACTAATCAATACTGGATGCATGTTTATGGACAAAATCGAATTAAACTTGATATTACAAAAGCCACATGCTGGTTGATTTACCATTTTATTTTTAAATTAAAAGCACCATGTTTAAAATGACCGACATCATTGTATAGTGTTTATGTCACTTACCCACCTCTAGGAACCGGTTTTTATAAATGAATTCGCAACTGGCACCTTAATTGTTAAGTATTTTATAAAATAAAAGTATTTCGCAAGTGGTTTTAGAATAGATTGAAAGGTTTTTAAAGAGTTTACCAACAAATGTTGATGGTATAGTCAGATATGTGAAAACCATTCTTTTTTTTCTTCATTTGCATTTGCCATGTTATTGTGAATCCATCTAAGAAATTAATGAATAATAGCAACTTTAAAGCTTTTAGCGTTAACCAAATAACGCATGCTAATTAGTATTTAATTATCATGGTCATGATAAATGGCAGAAAACGCTGAAAACAAGCATCCCACAATTATGGGCGTCGTTTAATTCCAGGTAAAATAAAAGTTTAGTGCCAATTGCTTTACCATAAAAGACTACCCACTAAATCTCAAATGAAATTAAAATGAAATATTTTTTAAAAAATATTTTGACGTCCGTATTTGAATTTTGTCATAAATTGATATTCATATCTATTTTGAAATTTTATTCGCAGAGCCACAGGTGTCTGCTAAATATAAACCCAATTCAATTACTGTAGAATAATCAATAGCGGCTTGTGAAAAACCCATTTCCTAAATGGGCTATAACGTGAGTAATAAATAACATTTATAGGAAAACAACTTTCCAACACTCCTTTGATATAATGAATAATTCTATAATTTATAACTAAATATTCAAACCAGCTTTTAAAAATTATTAATACCTGTATTTAAAGTTTTTTCGTGGTATTTAGGTAACATGCAAGTCCTAAGTAACTCATTCAAATTTGTTAATCAAATTTATGAAATGGAATAGTTTGTATATGAATTATACATTTTCTTACATTTGGGATAAGATAACGAAAATAACTTAATAAAACTACACGTATTCATTGCGTACTATCCATTACATTCTAATGAATATTTGAATATTAGGCAGGAGTTTTTAAGAGTTATTTTATGACACATCTTTATGACTTTAATCACATATTTTTAAGCAGTATGGCAAATTCAAATAGTTTGTGACCAATGCAGAAACAACAGGGAAGGAGACCTGTATTCGTAAGACGTGAAATTTATGCCAAGAACTTTAGAATAGCAATATTAAAAAGTCACCTATTTTGCCTTCAGTTTTTAAATTCCAGAGGTAAAATGCTACTTTTTTTTGTTGCTTTTAAGTATAGTTCATAATACGTTTAAGATCCAATGTGGCATAAAAAAGCGATGAAGGATCTTTAATGTAAAATTTACACTAAAAAAAGTACTTATAATGCATTACGCAAGTTCCAATCTTCAAACCACAAACATTTTAACAACATGAAGAACTAAATTTTTTTTTAATAAATAGCAGCACGTTTTAAAAGCTGACAGCCAGATTTTTCAATCTCGACCACCAACTAACCTGTTGGTAAAAAATGGTCATTTCACAATGTCATGTGGCTTTTTCCCCCTATCAAAATAATAAATGCATCTCTTTCTAGACAAGTATACTTAACCAAATTCGTATTTTATCCTATTGTTAATTATACATTAACCGAGTTTCACTTCCTCGTGCATACCACGCCATAGGGCATTATTATTATGTTGTATGCCGTATAAAGAATGCTATAAGTTTGAATAACATGCATAAATATCACCTAAAGACATTTTCATTGTATTCTCGTGTTGGCTATAATAGTCAATATTAATTTTAAATCATACACGTATGTAAATTGGGTGAAAAATGCCATACAACCATTACCCACAGTGTGAATTGTACAAGTATATTAAATAGTGAATAAACGGGTTGTGCCCACTAACTAGACAATTAACCTGAATGCCACTCCCGAACATTTGCATTTTTAGTAGAAAAAAAGTCTTCTTTCAGGAAGAAACCCTGACCTTATAGGTCGTAAAACTAACGCGCATTTCTAAGAAATAGTCTGAAATCCAAATTCTTAACTGGATTCTATCGCCTCAAGATTCTACCATAAATTTTCGTTTAACTAGGCACTTATTTCCATCCCTTCCGTCTCCACAATCTTACCAGAAATCGGTGAAATTCCATGGTTAAGTCGCCTTTACTGAAATTTGTTAAGGTGGAAGGCAATCGTTCACCATATACACCTGTAGCAACAATCTAGATCTTTTGGTCATTTAATTTAAATATTCAAAGCAAACTGCTGGACGCCTAGAAAATGTTACCGCAAAACCCCACACATCGTGTTACGTATAATGAGGAAACAGAAAGTGCAGATATAAATCAACTCAAAAATGACCCACAGTAACTCTGTTGACGTCTCAACCTACAGGACGGATAAGAGATTACATGGGATTATCTTATTTTCATGGTCAATTTATAAATCTCATCAGGTTGAAATGTCGCAACTAACAATGTTTACCCTTTGTTGTACTTCTTTCTAAACGCTAGTTACTTCTAGTAATTCTTTTTATTACTTGAGGCCACAAACGATCCTTGGGGATAATATCAATGAAGTTTGTTTATGTCATCTATAGGCTCAAAACTGCGTGCATGTCACAGGGTAGTTTGTATCAAAGGTTGTTTTTTTCGTCCATTTTGAAAAAAACAAACTTTGCGTGCAAATAAATACCAGCTCCGTGTCAAGTATGGCCTCGTGCAAATATGGGGCAATATTTAAGCTCCAATTATTTTACAAAAGTGTGAAAGTACACGCCAAGCTAAAGATTTACATACAAAAAACTATAGGGCGAAGCACGGATGTAGTATGTACATCTGACGCATCAATTTTTCAAGCATTTTTCACCAACATCCAAGTTAATGATTATATACACTGCAAACTGCCTTCGGGGAAACATTGCGAACAATGAAATGGCAAATTACATGTAAAACCGAGTTTCCTCAGGCTTAAACATATACCATACATGCCCACAATCGCATTAACCATTTATATCCTTGATGTTGCATATGCAGGAAGTCCACAATGTCTATGCCTATAAATATTTTGGATTCTGAAAGGGCACATCCATCTTCATGATTGAGTATTCTATAACAAACATGTTAGACACAGACATGCATTATAATAGTATATATAAATCCATATACAATTTTCAGCAATGCATTTGCCTTTTTCAATAAGTTGCTAAGAATTTTATATTCTAATATTTCTTCGAATTAAGTTCTTGCCATGACATGAAGTGGTTGTTATCAAATATGAATAATGGACAGTGAGATTTTCGAATTAACAACAAATTATTTTTTATAGCCAGCACAACGTTTCGGCCTCTAAGTCTTCATCAGGTGCTTCACTTGCTCACTATAGTGTAATTCCAGCCATAAAAAACGTGTATACGTGTATACGGGTGATGGCATAATAATAGATTTCGAATTTGGTCTAATTTTTATACATACATACATAGGATTACATCATTATATACAGTATAGTGAGGGAGTGAATAACCTGAAGACCTAAGGAGGCCGAAACGTGATAACTACTATTAAAGTTGATGGGTTATTAATTTTAAAATCTCACTGTCCATTATTTATATTAGAATCTATACATTATATAGTATATAATTTGTTTCATTTATATTTCTATATCAATTCAATAACAGTGTATTTTTTACAGTGTCTACACTTAATATTATCAGCCTCTTCCGTGAAGGACATTGTTTATACATAAAAAATATCATTTTTACAATATAAATCTTGAATATACTCGATCTGCACATTCTTGTATTTTAAAGAAATAATAATACTTGCAATATGTGATCGCTATAAAAAACGTTAGTCAGCTCCTATAGGTCAGATATCTTAAAACCCCTACATAAACTATTCAAACTTATTACTCGATTGGTAAGCCATTATGGATGTAATAAAAGGTAATTAATTCCCATATGACCACAACCTCAGGGCAAGATGGTACCCATCCAGTGCAATTTCAAATTCTGGATAAACATTTTTATGATTTGGCTTCAATGTTTTTCCGACCATCATTTAGCACCCTTAAAAGCCGGGCTTTAAGACCATTAGAGGTTTATTGCCGTTATCACTTTTATTGTAGTCTAAATTGTCAAATTATTAATCTACGATTCTTAGATGAACTACATCACAAATGCCTCAGATTCTCCAAACTTGCACAAGGATGAATTTCCGAGAGGCGTTTGTCGTAAAATAAAGGTCATCGTTTGGCAATTAAGACGGTTACGTAGCAGCTAGTAACAGGCTACTCAGTAATTTTTTTAAAAAAAGTTTGACAGGTAAAAAAATAACAAGCAAATAATTGAGTACATGTATTGCAATCTGAAGATAACCGCAATAGTTTGGTTCAGCTCTGATGTAACATGTAGTGTTAAGATTGGGTAATTGTCAGGAAGATAACGTATATTGGTCTTAGAATCTTTTTATTCACAAACTATTATAATTGTATCCAAAAACTCCGAATTAAAGCCGACTTATTTATGGCGATGATAGCACGGACTGCCTTTAATTTAATTTCCGCATTTTTTACAATCTGATCCATGCTCTAAATGATAAACAAATCTGATTTACGAGCTTTAATAAGACTGTACGAAATAAGAAAAGAAACATATGTCATTAGCAATACCAGGAATTAAGCATTATTAAAACCTGTTTAATAACCATTGTTAAAAACGTCATATTTATAGAGTATATTACAAACCCGAAACTTGGCATAGGACAACAGGGATTTCCCTGAGCCATGCATACAACGTTGCGAAATAGTTACAAAACAGACTTTTTCAATATTACAAACAGCCTACTTAAAATGTAGATCAGATATTTCATGCGAAATTGTAGTATTCGATAACAAAAGTCATGCATATTCATAAGTTGACATTTTTCATGGGAATTTTCAACCATTAATATTAAGGTTTTCATATTTTTGTCGTTTTGGCTCAAAAGAAATCTGCTGTTTCATTTACAGGACCCCATTAAGGAATATCATTTCTACTCAATTTGCTTATCTCAAAGTTAAAACCACGAGTGAAGGTCTTTTAAATCACGATCACGACTTTAACGGTCGTTTTTAATTGTCTTAATGACCCAAATAGCTCATGAAATAAGGAGTTTCCAGCAAAAAATCTAACTCATTGACAATGCATGATAACAGTGTTTTAGTTTTTGTCGACACGACCACAGATTAATTTTAACACAAAAAGCATTCAATTTTTATAGATAATAAAAGTTCCAATTAGAATAAAACGAAATTTGTATTTTGCTTCTGCAGAAAAAAATAAGTAAAAAATGTCGATGACGGGCACTAACATGCAAGGTTAATTTTTAAAATTTAAAAACAAAAAACATAAGACATTGAAATGTTTTCGAAGATCAAGAAAAATATTTTTAAATTCGTTGTATACGTCTTCCCAATTATGGTAATTATTTTTCATGCCAATGGCAACAAAGAATATTAAAATGTCAAAGTTGTACCAAAGTTTGTTTCTTTGCACAACTACATATATCTGCATATTAAATATAAACTTTTGCGCACGCATTTCTAAATGATTCATAAAATGCATTACAAATTATGGAAACATTTGTATACAGTGTAAAAATGTAGCCTAATAAATACAGTTTAGATTATAAATCTTATCCTAAAGAGTTATAGTATGCTGTAACTCTAACTTGTTTATAAATAACAAAAATGCGCAATTCAATAAACGATTTTTGCCATCAATTGTATTTTTTAAAATGCTAATACTGTAGATGTGAAAGATGCTCACAGTGACTTTTATGGCAATATTAAATTTGTATGAAAATATCGCAAACAATCAATTATACGTATGTATATTTTTTTCTCGTTGTGGGAGAGTAGAGTAAAAGTGTAGCCAGTGCATGCAGCAATGTGCGATCACATTTACATAGTAAATGGATAAAAAGATTGAAAGTTCACGGTTTCATGTTATGGCACATAGAACCACATGGGGTACATCGTTCACTTAGATGAAAATGTTTGATAAATCTTGGACACGACCTCGATTGATTCCTAATCGATATAACATTCATACTTGTATGCATATCTGATTAACTAAATATTCGTGGATTTGAATTGTTCACTTGCCATGATGTAATTAGTGTCATGGTAGTTAAACCACTCAGTTTCAAAACAAAACACTGGGACTAAAACAAGCGGAGTTTTTTTCTAGTATTAGTAATGACACCAATATGCCTTAGCAGGTTTGTTTAGTCATTAGGGTACCTGCCAGTTGACACGTGGCAACTTTAGGACCAATCCATCGCAGGTCATGAACCACTGGTTGTATCGTGAATATGTTAAGGCGCTGAACCCATATTGAAAAAAAAATAGGAAGTCCGTTTGACATATCTTTGTTAGTAGAAACTCGTAAATAATGAATAAATAGCTGTTTTTTTGTTTAGTAAAATCTCAAGAAAAATTGAGAGTTGTGTTAGATTAAATCGCAAGAAAACCCCCCATCAAAGCATACTTTTTTATGCCAAGTACTGCAATGGTTAATTGCAATTACAATCTCTGGAAACGAAGCCGCGTTGAATTAAGTGACAAGGTCAAGTTAATAGCCTCAGAAGCAAAAACCAAGAAGGAATAATAAATTAATGAATTATTTATGCCCACCCAGGCAAGTATTATAATGGAAGGAAACCTAAAGATACCATTTAGTTAAATTAAAGATAAAAGGATCAATTTCTCCAGGATCTCCGGGGCAGTTATAAATAAAAACACTATGAAGTACATTGTATTATCATAACGCCACCTATACATTATTTTTGAACCATGTGCATGCGTTTATAATTTATCGCGTGGCAAAAATAATCAGCGATTATCGATGTGACATCAATGAGAGAGAGAGAGCTCAAGTCGAATCAGATTGGCATAATGATTTTTAAAAAAATACTTGTTTTTAACACGCATAGCCGGCTATTATGTATCTTTTCAACAGTTTAGTAGTCATGAATTAAATTGGGACATTTACATTATCTTAGACTCGCCAAAACCGAGAACTGATTTCTGTCCAAGCATTGTTATTGCATATAATTCGCAGGAAAAAAATATACGCAATGTTGATCAATCTCAGGAATTGAATTCAAGTGGTGCAACACCTATTAAATGGCCTACAAAGTATAAAACAGTGCATCATTCAATTGATTTTAGAGCCATTGCTGAAAACACGCCGACAAAGCTGGATATAAGAGGCATGTCACGCTTTTCAATTTCATTTACCATACCCAGCATGCAACGTTTTCATTATTTTTGTTTTTAAGGTTGTTTTCTATAAAGCGTACAAACCACTTCGTTTGAATGGGAATAAAATGCGTGAAAAACAGTTAAAATGTACATGGTTTTGCTGTCAGTTATGTAGCTCGCTCGAAAGTATGCCTATAAATATATAGGGTAGCACTCAACCATTCCGTGCAAAATGGGTTAATTTGAATGAAGACGTAGCTTATTTTTTTCTTTTCCATAATTATTTAAACTTATAAACACCTATTCTAAACATAGATACATTCCAGATATATAACAATTTATAAATAGCATTACAAATTTGAGTTAACAGCTACTGATTTATGATGCAAGGCCTATTTCTAAATCTCCGTGTTTATTTCATTTTCTTAAAGTTGAAAATGTTGAAGTTAATGTAGGTTTACATGCAACAGCGAATAACACCAATTTAAGAAAAATATGACAATTAGTACCGATTAACATATGACCTTGTTAATTGGTGCACAAAAGTACTTATTTGAAAACTTCTCTGCATACAAAGTGGATTTCTACCTCAAGACTATACATCAAAAAGTTTTTAAAAAAAGATGAACAACGGATTTCAAAACTCTATTTACAACTCTGATAATGATCCAACCTAATTAGGAAAAATAAATTACTGAGAGCTATGCTCTAATTATAACCGACATTTCAATTTTTACTCATAAAATCCCATTCTCCGCACAAAAGCACATTGCGTTTCTTTTTTAAAAAAATGGTTGGTTAAAAAAATAATGAGCAGAGATTTCAAATGAACCATGGGTCAAAAACAGTTTCGAAATTCTCGTTAAAGTAAATTATTAGCACCAATTATCAAAAAATCAGAATTTTAGAAATTGCAATGTAACTCTGTAAACATCAGTTATTATTGTCCCTGTATTATGCTTCAGGTAATCGTTTTCACAAAGGCAATTAATTATTCAGGCCTGCAATGGCCTAATGAGGTTACATACATCTCGTTAAGTTAATGCGTCCTAATTAAAAATTTTAAACAATGAGTCATTAAAAGGAACATTTAATCGCAGGTTAAAGCTCTGAAAAATGACACCAAAGCATATCAATTTTAAATGTGCTTTTAACATTTTCAAGGTTAAGCTAACCAAATGTCCAATCCAATCCCGTTGGAAAATATCTGAAATTGGACACAGAGGGACATGCATAGCATGTATGGCATTTTTAGTCATAAATGATCATCGGTGCGAATATATGATGTTGTACGTTCAAATACAACCACACGTCCATACGTGTCTAGTTTCAGTTATGTTCATGTTTGGGCACTTCTATTGAGCCCCTGATGAAATGGGCTTCCTAGTGTATGTAGCCTTATAGTATGTTTTCTACCCGGGAACCCTTACATCATTAAAGAGTTGTGGGAAAAGTTTCTAAATTAGATGACACGGCAATAAATCTACCCTTATTTTCAAAGACTAGTATCCTTAAAAGTGTGTACGTGAGAATCCACAACACCGCTTTACAGTTTTAAATGCTACATCCAAAAACCGTCATTAAGGTGACAAAATTGACACCTTAGAGAAACTACAGGAATCAATTGACTATGCTAACAATAGAAGAAAAGTTTTACTATTTGAATTCCATCCCTGTTTACACCTCACACAAGAAAGGTAAAGTTGTATGCTCGTAAATTCAACCCTTGCTATCTCCCATCCAGTTTACTTTCTTCTAAATTTATTCCACCCCTTGACAAAATTGGCATGTCTTTTGAGATATCGATATATGGTTTGTAATTCATGTATATGATGAAGAAATATTTCGTACTAATTTTGGATATGCTTGACGCCATTCGAGCTTATCAACATATAAATGAACCCAATCAAACAACTTATCCATAGGAAATAGTGAAGATAAAGGGGGTTCCTCATCAATTAACGTTAACGCTATTTAAAATGTGTTTAGATATAAAGACATGCAGTTCGTGCGACAAACATCCATTTCAAAACTTTCAGATATAAATATCATATGTAGGAGAAGGTCTTTATATCTCTGACAAAAACTTGTCCGTCACAGTCTTACACGCAATGTTTACATTTTTTGCTATTAATAATTGGATTAATATTCAGCATCCTTCAGTGTTTTTTTGTGTGTGTGGAATTGGCCTATATCGGACGTCGCATGCGAGCAGATACATTTAATTAGGTCTTGCTGTATTAAGTTTCTGATTTACAGCAAGCAGACAGCTTTTTTAAAAATAATTTTATTGTTTTATATGCTCTGAATTTGTAAGCAACATGCAAGCTATACACCTGGTTGCAGAAGAAGAACATTGAATAATTGAATGCAAATACATCCATATAATTAACATACATTTAAAGGCAACATTTGCATTTTTCACACATTTTAAGATTTCACAAAAGGCACGTTTTGTTATAAGAGGCTTCGGTTTTATAAGATATTTAATTATTCGCTTGAAATTCATAGGAAAGGAAAAGAATAGTTTTGAATGTTGGCTTTCACTGATTAGTTATGTGCATGCAGGCAGCTAGCACTATCCATTATTGTTGTAAATATTGTATACCAGTTAAAAATGGGCAAAATGAAATCATTTCGAGCTTATTTCCTTGAACAAGACACACTGGACAATACACTGTATATCAATACATTTTTTAAATCATTGTTTGCCCTTTTACTTGAATGTATTCAGGATAATGGGGCCACCGAATATGTGGACCATCGCTTATTAGACCCACTTGATCAACTGTAGCGGTTGAAGGGACTAGACTGATTATACTGTATTATCCACACAAAAACCAGAAGACTACATGTATACTAGAATAATGGATAGAGAATCTTTCAATTGAGAATATGGATGATGATAATAACTTACTTTGATGTCGTCTTCTTGCGGCTGGTTGACTTTACCAAAATGTTTCGAAAGGTCTCTTTGGGTCTCTTAAAATGCACAAACTTTCCTCCCTTCCTGGGTCTCTTCAGGTTCTTATGTGACGATGGTAAATACGTAGATTCCGTTGGGTTGTTGGTTCCCCAAGGAGTCAAAGGGCATGATGATCTTCTCAACTGTATACTTTTGATTTTTTGAGTATCATTTGTATCACTACGGGTCTGACGAACACCCACTTTACACATGTGGCCGACGCACTGTTTGTGAACGTAGATAACTTCGTGTGCCTGTTTGTTCATGGGCACTTGGTTTCGTGGGGTTTCCAAAATTCGAGGATCTTCGATGGAACTGGTAGGCACCATCTCCCCTTTCAGGAAGACGTTCCTTCGCACTGGGATAGCCGTACGGTAACGAGAGTGGAGCATTTTCAGAGCATGTATGAAAGAGCCCTTCAGATTGGGCAACTACAGCCTTGCTATTAATGTTAAATAATAACACGAGACTAAGCCACTGTATTATGTCTGCAGAATGCCATCCTAGCCTACTATTGCATAGTAGAATATCATTGGCTTATGGTAAGCTTTATGGTTAATGTCCGTCAGTTTATAGTAACTCATAAATCTCATCAATGGATTTTTTAAACTTTAACAAATAACTTGAGATGCTAAGATAATCATGGATATGGAGAGTAATATCTTCTTGCACATTACGAAGTTTTCAACGTAATCCAAATGTCCAAGTCATCACATTAGGTTCATATCTGTTTTCATTTCATTTATCATTAAGATGTTGCAGTCAAACAATACTGTTCAACGGTCAATTTGTCAGTCTCTTCAGTTCGGTAGGTTTTATCCGTAATCATGCGCATTCCAAAAGAAGATACACAAATTCATTCCAATCAGAAAGACGGTTTCAAGAATCTCAAATCCTCACGTTCGCAGTGTTTCAAGACAGTTCAACTGGAATTAAAGAATACAAATCAAGTTAATATAAAAACACTGCAACTGCATAATATATACTACACAATCTACACTAATTTTTTTCACAAAAAAACAAGTGTGCGATTGCTTGTGATGATACAATCAAGTCCAGTAAATCTTCAGGGCTGATTTTACGACCAACAACTACCGTAAAAACTGGCTAACCACAGGAACCGAGATTTCCCAGCATGAATTTCCTGGACCAGACTGATAACATAAATGAAACTGAAAACGAATGGACGTAAAAAACATGCGTACATTGCACAGGAAGGGTGGGGGCAAAGGTAAAGGTGGATATTGCCCTGCACACACAAAAAAAAGCATAAAAACGTTCATTTTCCATTCATCTATGTTTGGAGGAGACGCAGCTCGGTGAGCTCAATTCGCCTTCATCAATACGTTTGTTAGCAGTTAGCGTTGTGTATAAGGCTATGTAGACCCCATTTGTGGGTAAAAAACCCTCAAATATACTCCAGAATATGATTCTGTTCAGCCATTTAATCAGTCCACCTAACTATGACATGCACGTGCGAGAACGATTTATTTAACCTGGATCTAACTCAAGGATGGCGGAAACGAAATGCATATACAGGACAAACAGGTGGTTTTGTCCGTCAATATAGGTGAAATGTGTTGATATATAAATTGTTCTAACCCGAAGAAAAACAGAAAATAAAGATAATACATCTTTAAATTATATCAAAAATCTTTTTTCTTAGACGCTTTTGCTATGCATATCTACACGTATCATTTCTAGTTTTGGGAAGTGTGCAACGACTCAAACATAAAAAACTAGAATCTCGTACTAGACTAGTAGAAGATAGCGCTTCCCTAAAGTCTAATTCTATTAAACCTACTCGTAAGGATTATTATTTAGCATTATGCAAGTTATTGATAATGAAGTTGGATTATTCAAATTACCATTTCATGATAAAATTTTACATTGGACAATATAAACTTTCATGCAATGAAGTTCTAGTTAGAGAAAGGCATTTTACTATATTTTGGATACAAGTTAGTACCCTGGGTCCAAGTTATTGCGACCAGGGTCTCGGTCAGCCTGATAAGTTAAAAGAACTTAATCTACATGTACATAGGTTTGAAGTTCAAACTAGAAAAATTGAAATCAAGTTATACGAATAATTAGGATTTACGAAAGAATTTTAGAATCTTGCTTACGCAACAAAGTATGCTCTCATGAATTGTAATTGCTCAACTTTAATTTTCTTTTTTTATTCCCGAAAGAAAAAAAAATAAAGAAAATTTATTCAGGTGGAGCAATTCTCAAGAATTTATGAAAGCATTAATTGATTTATTAATTAACATTTTGAAAACCACATTATTTCCAATATTTTTCAATAACAAGAAGCAATATTAATCTGGGTACAACTTATAGATTAGCATTCCCAACAACTTTTTTTTTTGTTTGCAAAAATATTACACACCCATAATCTCAATACTAGCATTTTAATTTTTAGAAAATCGACTTTTTCAAAAACTCACCATCACAAAAATGTTGCACTTCCGCACATACGAGTGTTCATCCTTCAGAATGTAATACTTCCACATAAATTTGCACTTAATCCTTAAAAGCAGCAGTAGGCTTAGACAGGCACATAAGCACTAGAGAAATATCCGTTGGAGATATGGCCGGCACTCAATAAAAGCCAATCTGGCCGTAGGAGTTGAGCAAACACGTGGTGGTGTTTAGGAATAGCGTTATATGGCGTAATCCGGACATAGCTGGCAGGCGCAGCGCTGCCAAACGGGGAAGCGTCAAAGTGAAAATGGAGGAGGGCAAAGGCCTTGCCAGCAGGCCTGAAGGGACTCGTAGCACTGCTTCGTGAACGCAGTCACGCTTCTTTGATTGTTACACTCGGCTGCTTCGATTACAGGGCTTCCTATACCTATGCCTTCCTACCCAATTAATTCCCTCCCACAGCATATCTACCCGTGGCTTCCTACCCACAGCACCCCGACGACCCCCGCATTCAAGGCTGGGGTGGGAATCAAAAAGTTAAAAAAATCGAATTTCCAATACACGCAATTTTATCTCTTATGCAAATGACGTTTTTGTGTTTATGACTGCGAAACCCGAATTATTTTCCCACAAAGACAAGTCCTTATACGAGAACAACTTTCAGAAGCCGAGGCTCTCAATGGGCTGAAGATTCAACGAACTCGAGATAGCAGATTATAAGTATCGACGTCTACAGCAATCGATGGCAACACCAGAAATCTTAAACCGAAATTTGACGCTGATCCAGAAGATTACATCAAATGTTCAGCCAGCGGCAGTGAATTTACTATATTAAAACTTAATTTTACTTTCGTGGCCACCATTGCAATGCCATAAGTAATAGATTTCAGGTTTCTGGATGGCATGAAGAGTAATGGCCAATTGAAGAAACGTGCCTCGTTAGTCTTTTTCAAGCTGAAGATGAAATATGTTTGAACGCGTCAAAGGCTAGCGAATTGATGAACAAAAGAATCCAACGCTTACAATCTTCAACAATTTAGAAACATACGGTGATAAACAACTTGTGTCTTCATGGGATCCTTACATAGCGGCTTATAAAATGGGTTCGTTTATCCCATCATTTGGGGAAAGTTTTGGAGTAACAAATATTTGCATTTCAGAAAGTTTACATTAAGTGTTAGTTTCGATGTTATCGAGATTATTTGAACAAAAACTTTGTAACAATTCGCAGCAAGGGCATTGTTCACATTGTACAATCTCGTTATAAAGGAAATGGATACACGTGTTCGGAATTGTTGCACATATACTGCCAAACAAGTAAATGCCATACGTGCAGAAAGTTGCCTAATAACAAATAGATTATCTTCAAAACTAAACTACCCATAAAATGAATGTTAATGTCAAGGATAACCATTTTCGGTTTGTCGCCAAAACTAGTGATTAATAACTTAATTGTCACAGTTCAGATCAGTAAAACTCATTATACTAAACGTTTCTTTAAAAAATAAAATTATTTTCCCTCTATGAGAAACTTACAAACTTACAAAAATTACAAACAAAACATGTCAGCATGATCATGATAATGTTGTTATGAAATTCTAAATATGATATTGACATGATAAGTTTGACGGTTTTACTGTACACATTGTGTTTAAGAATGAGAATGATGAGTTTGAGGAACTTTAAATTCAAATCGTCAATGACAGAATTTATTTATCGCATTTACTATTCTCCAAGAGCGTGATAAAGTAGAAGTGCTGAGATCAACCTCAAAAGCATATATCGTCCAAAAATTTGCCAATGGATTAAAAAGGATTTGCTGAAACACCCGTTGCCACAACTTAGTTGCGTATCATTTGCAACAGGGAGCAGTAACCCAATCAATAATTCGGAGAACGTGTTTATCATCCTAATTTTGAAGGTTTGACTGCAGTGCAGTATAACGCCTAGAAAAACGAACTATAGGAAATAAAAAATTTTGCAAACTCATTCGCTATTTTCTGGTCATTATTCGAGTCATTCAGTATTGTACTTTTTTGTATTTGGTATATGCAGTGAAATTTTAAAAAAATCCTATAAAACGTATATATTTTTTTTTTATCACGAACAATTAGCAGATATTTGGTATAACATATATACTGTAGTAGGCGTGTAGGAAAATACACAAATTTCAAACCCTTCTTTGGGATTTTCTTTTCAAATTCAACGTGCACGTTTTTCAGATTATTCTGCCATGAAAGTAAAAAAAAACTGTAGGAAATTTTAATCTCAGAATGACTATTACATTAATGTGAAAGCTTAACTCAATAGCACATTTACAAACTTTAATCCAAAAAAATGGCTTACATAGTTAATTAAATACCCATATTAATTTTTAAGGAAATGTTTCATTGCATATAATGACAATAATGTTGGAGTAATGACGGAGTTTCCTTCTTTTTTTTAAACTTGTGTATAGTGGGAACTAAATTCCACGTGGGCATTTTTGAATTGCAATTTATAAAAATGTTAGTAATCGACAATAAAAAATTGTTTTTCCTAAATAATTTAAACATCCATTATCTTTTACATTTCAAGTTTCGATATAATCATCATTCTCTTTGTACCTTCATTACATTCACCGAACATTTATTTACCAACATTTCATGAAACATGGTGAAGATTTGGAATGTACATACCTTAAAACCAAGCCCTTTAAATATCAACATATATTAAATAAATAAAACCTAAATTCCAAAAAATTACGAAAAAGAGCATAAGGAAGCAAGTTTGTCAGTGAAATATCTACTCTGCTTTAATAATCATTTATCCCCAAATTATATCTAATTATTGTGAAGGCGTTTAAAATATATTTTTATTTATTTTTAGTTCTGCATACGATTATTTGTGTTGTGATATGTAGGAATGTTTAAGAATTTTAGCAGGTTTAAGAATCTAAAGCATTTGGAATTTAGTTTATTTTAAATTTTTTTTTTTAAGAAAACTCGTTTCACATAAAAACTAATTTATAAACTACTTTAAAAAGTAAACTGATAGATAGAATTTGTATTGTATGGTATTAAAAAGCATATATGCTATACACATGCACATTCCATTCACTTAAAAAAAATATAATGTAGTCCTAATAACAATATATTGGAAGGAAACTTTTTGAAAGTAATACTACAAAAACATTACAATTAAATACATTTATAAATACTATATTTGCAACTTGCAATCAGAACAAAATAGGTACAACACACCTGGCACGCTTTCAAAAACAATTAAAATCCTAAAAACGTATAATTAAGCTGCTATTAGCGCTTTTCAATACTCGGTTGGATTATACAGTATGATAATACCAGGAAGAGAAAATAGCGCCATTGGCCTAATTAAGCCCAAGAATTATACTCCAATTTAAATAATTTTAGTGATAAAGCCCAGCATATTTATTAAGACAACGAAGGCAAATCCACAGCTTTAAAGCGTCACTAATAGACCAGTTTAAGATTATTATTAAATATTTGTGCAATTATAAGAGCAATACTAAGTTCAGCATGGTTGAATTTTGCCATGCAATTTAAAATCAGGCCAACGTCCTGGGGTTGCAGGAAATTTTTCCATTCGGCCATTTGTCTATCCTTACATCTGCAGCATTGCAAGATAGTGAAATTAAATTTGATTTAATAGCTGCGAAACTGATTGATCTTGAAATGGTTGGCGATAAAAACGACTGTCGAGCAATTACGAGGTAATACTGATAGTGATATGGACGTATATAAACTACGCGCACGATTTTAAATCGACAGACAACATCCTTTCATCTGGAATAAATAATTCGGAAATAATGCTCATTATATCCCCTCTACCTCCAGCAGAATACCCAATTGTTATCGGTGCCTGTATCATTTAAAACTATTATTTACGAACAATATAAAAACCGAATAATAAAAAAAATCTAAAAACCCTCCACCATTGATAATTACAGTGTGATTCAGAAACCAGCCTTTGAAAAGGAAACCAGTCCCTCGCTCCATATGTTGCCAGACAGGGTGCACAATTTATACACCCATTTTTTACGATTTTTTGATAATTTTGTCCATTTTTTAGGAATATGTCTCGGTTGTTCTATATACCAACCCTTTTACAGGGTGGTTCAGTAAAACTACCCACATCTATATAAAATGAATCTAAGAGTAAGAAAAAGGAGGGTGATGAGAAATGATTCATTGAATGTGCCTTTTTAGCTCACAGGATTCATCCTAAACGTTAAGTGTACAACGCCCTAAATGATAGGCAGGTACAACGTTATAATTCCTTTTAAGTATTTCCATCATTTGGACATACCCATAGCTTGAGTTGTGGCTCTATATCAATACAAGAGTATGGTATTTTACAGCATTAGAGATGTGCTAAACAAAAAAACGATAACGGTAACGACAACGAGAAACAGCGCTTGAGGTCCAGAATGTCAAGGACATCCCTATGCGAAGCATGACATTCCAATACCATTCCGGGCTTCCCGCGCTGTTTCTCGTTAACGTTATCGTTATCGTTTCGTTAACGTTGGATGGCTCAAACTTCGACAAGTAGAAAATGGGGACTTATTTAATAACTAACATTCTAACAAGCATATAGAATTTAAATCACATCAGCCTGTTAACAATGTTCGGATTGCACATCAGCAATATGTCAGTTTTACAATCATTCAATTTGCTCAAATGCTTCTAACAATTAAAGCATTGCTAAATGAATTCCGACAACCATCAAGTGCTGATGCAAGTGCATACATGTATACAAGGTGGGCCAATAAAAGTGAGAACGTCTCGTAGCATATGAGTTATTTCAAAATAAAATTTAATTAATTATAAATCTTC